>JAHWFP010095746.1:0-10944 GCA_023313725.1 Lithobius niger | reverse complement strand
TCTTCGACACTGATAACATCTCCATGATCTTTGATACTCGAATCTTCGTCACCACTTTTTTGTGGGCCACTCGTATTCTACAAGAAAAGCAAACGTTTAATATCATGCAAAGTTAAAACCAGCTATTCATATGTAAACAGTTATTTAAACCAATATTTGAAGTCACTATTTCACACTTTATCAGATCGTGCATTTTCACGGCTGATAAATAGGCAAGTCTGAAACTGAAAGTTTCATTGTCAGATTTTGAGAACTCCGACAATTGTTTTCGCAATAAATTTTTTAAATAAAAAAACAAAGAATTTTATCACCACCACTATATGTACACTTGAGTGATATATTGTTGAATTAAATTCAAGAAACGTTAACATGCAAAAGATACTGTAACGATTGGGGCAATTCGCTCTTAGTTACAGTTCAATTACACATTGAAAATAAGTTTAACCAGAACTGTATGACTGGAGACTGATAGTTATAGTGGATTAATTTTTTTCAGTAATGTTCTGACAAAATTTACATACTTTATAAAACATCACAGACAGCAAATTTGCAGCTTTTGTCAACCAAAAATTAGCTATTTATACTGTTGCTTAGTGCCTGCCCTTCCTTTGCTGGGCAAATAAATTTACATACGTTACAATGGTATGATTTTTAATTCCCTTCAACCTTATTTTGTTTACATGATACGTAGCAACAGTATTCGTTATCAACCTACCCCACTGGTGGTAAATATTTGTGTACCACAATTAAAGTACGAGTTGTTAAGTTGTGGGATGATAAGACTAAATGAAATGATCTTGTACAAAGCCACAACATGTTCAAACTAAGAGAGAGAGAGAGATAGGATGTCAAACCAGTTTGGTTTCACATGTTATTACAACACAGTTTTTACTGACTTGAAAACAGTAAATGTCAAATCGATTACCATCCTTTGCGAACTAACTCATTCTACAGTTAGTCATTCTAATCCAGGAATAAAAGTTGCCTCCTTCATTTCGGTTAAAATAATATTTTTGTGTGTTTTAAAGATGTTCTTACCGATAATTTTTCCTGTTGGTCTATTCGCATTTTCGCTTCTTCTCGGGCTTCTTTCCATGAAATCTGGCTTTTGTCTCGGATACTAGTTCGCCTTACAGATATGCTGAAAGAAGAAAATGAAAATTTAATTGCAGCACCCAAAACACCACCACCTTTAGTTTTGTGGTTTGTCCAAGAATACTAAAACGGATACTTTTGTGACCCGCAAAAAAATTAATTTAAATGTATATACCAAAAACACTTGTGTACATGTTGAGTGTGGAGTCCTTTACACCACTCAAAATCGGGAAGATATTAGACAATTGTTTCTGATGTTAGTAAATTACACATAAGTTCCCTATCGCCCCTCGCAACCCACTGGCTCCATTATTTATTTATATTTTTATTTTGTGAAACCGTACGAAGTGGTACAAGATAGATTAAGAAAGCAAGGTGGCGCAGCTTAAGGCTGACAGGCAAAGTCCTCAAGTAGTTGCAATACCATCTATTGTTCGTGGGCCTGGTCCGCAGCGTCATGCCATGCGATGGCCCGATTTCACATCAGAAAGCCCATATATGTAACTACATTTCCCACGCTATTTATCCAGTCCTCAGTCCTCCCCAGGCAAGCCCTGACCAACCGATTATTTGAAGCAACAATTGAAAGCCAAATAGTGGCTCATTTCATCAGCATTGCCCAGTTCAGTGAACATGCCTCCATCGTGACAAGCCTGATGGCTGTGGCTCCTGCATGGAAGGAATTTATGGCCCATGATCGACATTAACCAGCTCATTTAAAGTAGCCTTGTGACAGTCAGTACAGTTTAAAGCTCTGTATAACTCTGCTGCCAGCGACCTCACAAGCTGGAGTTTGCATTCAGTAGAAGCAAAAAAGAAGGTATGAAGATTAGTATTAGTGTTTTGCAAAGCCCCGAACGCATCTTCCTCAGGTGTTCATCTCTCAACGCCAAGGTAGTGAAAGAGGGAAACCCGGACCAAGGGCCAGTTCTTAATAAACAGTGGTCTCACCTCCCAATCAATTTTGCCGTACACCCTGTCAACAGATTTGGCAATGTCGAAGGACAGGCTCTTGTCTCGAGTCAAGAAAACAAGTCTGTCCAGTAGCAATTGGAGTGCACTGCGACTTCGAGCAAGCAGAATAATATTAGTAAAGACCACCCCCTTTACAGCCTCCCATTTACCCAACATACGGCGTAAGACTTCAAGATGTAGGAAACGTTGTCGAGAATGAGGCAATAGAGGAAAAAAAGGGGCTTCGCTGCCGGTCACCATAGGTCACGTTAAATAGGCACGGCTGAAATGCCTCCCAAGACAATGTGATGGCTTACCACTCATAGCGCTTGCGATCATATCAGGATATGGGGGAGGGGGGGGGGGGGAGACACGTTTCCAAGTGGACAAAGATCAACCCGTGCGATCTTATTAAATGCCTTTGACACATTGGCAAGCAGACATAAACGCGGGATCCTGCCTCACAAAATCACAAGAATGCCAGAATCGCGGAAGGGACGCTGCCTTAAGGATATGCTCGTTTTGCCGGCACCAGCACAGGGAACTGTTGAACCTCTTGCAAGAATCCAGTCCCTAGATCTACCAATTGTGCACATAACCCGCATGGGAATGTCGGTGATCAGAGTAAAGATGCCGCACATGATCGTTCCATCCATCATGATCGTTCCATCGCTGTGGGCCACTCGTAAAGCCGCAAGAGGGAAGCGTAGAAAGATCAGCCTGGGAACTGCTGAAAGCAATGCAGTCTCCCTGCCGTTTTGTCGATGATCAGTGCGCCTGCAATTAACTTCTCTGCAAGTTAGTCCAACCAACGGCTCAAAAAGCGTGAGGGCATCAGCCATGGGCTGAGCGTAGCTCTCCTTTGATCCATAGTCCCTCCAGCAAAACTTTCTAGGATGTACCCAGTGAAAGATCAATGGGTAGCCCCGAAACCGTGAAATCAATCACAGAACCATTAGTCAGCAGATCAATGGGTCCCAAGGGCCGCGTTGCAATCTCCAGCGATCACAATGAAAACGGTGTTTACCTCGTGAATGAACATCTCAATTTCACTAAAAACGATGATAGTTCAATGTAAATGTCCTCATCCTATCGGATGGGGCGTAGATCGTGGCAACCAGGAGTTTGCCGTAACAGTCCTAAGAGTTTACACCTAGTAAATCATAAAATAGCTATTTCCCCATGTGGCCACCCTAGTTGGGATTGACACAGAAGAAGCCACTGGCGAGATGGCCATTGTCCAGAGTAGATATGAATATCAGTCAGAAAATCCAGTTTAAAGTCACACTGCCAGGTTTCCTGAAGAAGCACTGTGTCCACCTGTTTGTACAGCTCCACCACTTCAGGTTTGGTGCGCTTAACCTCAGAATAATTCCAAGTAATCATTTAACCCGTCAAGTATGGTTAATTCCATCCTCATAAGAATAGACTCGGAATGCATTTGACCGCCCGTTATGCTCCACTTTATTAATTAACAGGTCACACTGCGCAAGGCTGCTATTTATGTTATGCAGCTTGATTACGTTGTCAGCAACCATTAGTGTCCTTACAATCGTAGCACAATTGCCAACCTGTTGTGGTAGGGCATATGTCCAGAATTGTGTGGTTACGCTGATCCCCAGATAGCTCTATGGCCAAGATTGGGCTGTTTGTGCCGTCTCCCGGATGTTCTCTGCCACCCTTCCCCATCATCGCCAGCAGCCTCCTATGCCACATTGAATGGGAGTCTGACACCATTAGGAGCAACTTCTTCCCATCATTGTTGGTTACTCCAGACTTGGCAGGGTTCTTGGTAGCTAACCAGCATGACTAGTGACGCTGTGAGTCACTGGTGGGAGCGAAATAGGTGGAAATGACCTCAATTGGACTTTGTGGTTGTTAGAAGAAATGACGTCAGTTGGTTGTAGCATAGGAAATTTAAACGCAGAAGGACCCCTGTGGCCCTGCATCAGCATGCTGTCACAAGTAACCCGCTCCACATCAGTAAAACTGGATGATGTAACATCCACAGATCTGTCATATGACGATTCCACACAAAGAGATGCATTGACGAATTTCCATACTTTCCCTTGTAGCCGCTTCCCCTAGCAGATTGTCATATATATGGGGACAGGGCGCATAGTGGCAATTCATTCCCCCCCTCCCCCCCCCCAATATTCCTTCATAAATCCTCCTTTGGGGTTACAAACTTAACTGATATTGGTATTACATGCATCACGTTTGTCTGATTGATATGGTACTTAGCTCAGCACACATTTTTTACTATCGCAATTGTAACTGTGTGTCTGGTCTGGGAAAGGACATATGTGAGCTATCAATTCTATTCTATGATAGCAAGGGACTTTCGACTCGCTGACAGATAATGCATGGATTTTGCTTCCCCCCCAACACATTTCAGGAACACTGAGCATGCATAAAAAATTAAACTGCTGAATAAGACCAACCGAATCTGCCCCTCCTCCCATCCTCAGTTTGTCCCAAAAGGTACACGCTCATAATCTCCAACTGACGCTTTGACATACTGAAAAGACCATTTAATTTCTGGTATCCTTGCTAATTTAGTGAAATTAGCCGGTAAGCCGTACAAGTACAGCATGTGCTTGGTAAACGGTGTCTCTCTCAAGAAGTTTCCCCAGCTCCTACCTAACACCCCCCCCCACCCCGTGGTGGGCTACATCCTTCACTACGTGTGGGAAGACTGCAGGGTTGTAAACGAATTCACTTTGTCAGCCATTTTTTCACTTGTTTTCCACTTGTCAATGAATTGCAGACTGCAGCTATTCAATCCCAGCTGACCTTGCACTTCTCACTTATGTTCCTTTGTCAGGCACAAACTGTTTTCTCATTCTGCATTGCTGTCACTAACTTCTCCCTCATGGTTTCCAATTATGGTATGAGATGGTGCTCATGCTCCTTTGTCAGGTGCGAGCTATTAGACGATCGCCGATATATCGTCAGTTTGGATTGGCCGAAGCAGATGACTTAAGAACACAACAGCCAATCCAAGCTTGCTGTCACTATTAGTCGTCGCTTGCTTACGGTATTTATAATGTAGATATTTTTCACCTTGGCATGTTCAGCATTACAATTACATCTTCTGACCTTGCATATTACTCGATTCCAGCTAACTCTATGTGCTCTAAACCGCAGCTCTAAAGTGCCATTGTTTAGGCCATCAATCACGACATGCAAACGTGGTCCATATAAAGATGATCGCACTGTTAAACTAGGAAAGTCCTTTAACAAATGCACTACTTGGGCGGAAATTCATGTCTTCATGTTACATTCAAACTTAGAAGCAGTTCAGTGTGTCTCAAACCGAGCTACAACACTCGGGTAGCCAAGGCTAGGTAGGTCCCACCAACCAGGGCATGCTTTCTTTTCTTTCTCAGAGTGGTGTGTAATGCCTTCTTACAAACATGCCAGTTGACTGAGACTTGTAATATGTTGTTCATATCATATTGTTTTCCAAACTCACAGCGAGGTTTCCTCAGGACCACACAGCGAACAAAGCGTCTCAGTCCCATGGTTATCATTGTTGCATCTTGATCGAATGACCATGGGCCCTTGTGACGTTAAAGCCTTAAGTATGTTTCAATTCGCTGCTTTCAATCATTATGGACTACAGCTTGTATCATTATCAAGCTACGCAACGTTAAAAATTTGGTTTGCTGGTGCCTAAAAATATCGAGAGTAACGAAATTGTTATCTAAATCTCTTCTTAAAGGTTAATATTTTATCCAATTCTTGACCATTTTTTTTATAATACCATTTCAACCACCTCAAAACTGATTTTGAATAGTGCTCATTTTAAGCCACTAATTCAAACCAATAGGAAGTTACTTTGAAAAAATTAAAAAACTAACTACTAGACAACATCAAAATCTACAAAATATTCTATTTTTTTTACGCTGACTACATAAGACTCTTGACACATTGAGCCTCTCGTTTCAAGAAATGTGGCCAGTTAAATAAATAATAGGAAGCCAGGTGCTTAAATTTACAGCCTTGTCCAGAAAAACTTTTTTTTGCATGTCCTTAGAGCTCGGTTACACCTAAATTTCACAGTAGGAACAGCACTTTTGAAATGTGATAAACCTAGTCGCTGATAAGAACTGGCATAAAACAATTAATTATTTTAATGTTATCTTTGCTAAATGCTCCAGTAACATAAAATAAGTTAAACGTTTTCTCAGAAATATCAATAAATGTAATTATCACCAACTTCTATTTTTTTCTCTGTTTGCGAAATCTAAAATTATCTTGCAGTAATATCAGCAGATACGGTAAATGTCACAATGAACAATTATCGCCATTAAATCATGATGAATCAATTTACCAGTACCCTTCTTGTTTGTGGACTCTGTGGCATGACTCATCATGTGAAGTCGACCTACTCACCGCAACAACTTTATTTTCCCCTCTATTAACTTACCTACGAGTATTGCTTTGAGTCCGTCTTAAACGAATTGGTTGTTGAGTCTTTTGCTTAAATTCCATTTCAGTTTTCAGCTGTTGGATACGTTCTTTTAACTCGGGATCTTCGCAAATATCTAGAATTAGATAAAACTAGGAATGCAGAAAACTGAAACAAATGTTTAAAAAAAACTAAGGCCAATTAAGAAACCAATTCTTACCATACGGGGTTTCACCATTCTTAGTACGAGCATCAAGATCTGCCCCATAGTATGCCAATTTTTCTAAAATATCAGGCTGCAAATATCAAAAAAATAAACGTTTTAATTGTTTGATTTAGTGAATAATTAATATTAAATTCTACGAATCTTCGATATTTCCACGCTTTGTAATTTCAACTACTACATTTTTCCAAGCAACATGCTTCATATACTTAGATCAAGTTTTTTACTAATGCTGCAATATGGCCTTTCTTTAACTGCACTCGCAGCAACTTGACGATTATGCTGGTTCCAGCATGGTCAAGTGAGAACTTGATTCAACGTAGTTGGATAATTATGACAGTATATATATAGTTCATACTTAAAAACATCAATTTACCAGGGGTTCCTAGTTGAAATTGGTTTTTATTGTCTAAACGAAAATATACATTACCCCTCTCCTAATGCAATCTACCCCTGGAGAAAACTTGTTGGCTCAGCCTACACAAATTTTTGCATTTTCTACATTAAAATGAGAACAATATAAAATTTTGTTTAAGCTAAAGTGTTTATTATGTATGCAGGTTTTTTTCAGTTTTATGTCACAGTATGTTTAAGTATGTAACCACAATTTTTAACACAACAAATGAAATATGCTGTGAATTATAGGTTATATTGGTAAAGTAAACAAATTAA
Organism: Lithobius niger; assembly: GCA_023313725.1. Taxonomy (NCBI): domain Eukaryota; kingdom Metazoa; phylum Arthropoda; class Chilopoda; order Lithobiomorpha; family Lithobiidae; genus Lithobius; species Lithobius niger. Next base: position 3,583 of record JAHWFP010095746.1, on the reverse strand, counting down.
AATGACACAATTATACGTAACGTTAAAATTAAACACATTTTTTAGATTTCTAAAAGTTAACTTGTAAATACGTAATATACATCCTGAAAATCGCACCATGTTCGTGCATGTATGGCTACTCCTCTTGAACTAAAGCACCTATAAAGATGAGACTAGTGCTTATATGAAAGATAATTAAATTTCGCTTCGGGTAGACCTATTTTCATTGCAGCAGTTGGATTTTTTTACCCGCAAATACGCGAAAATACTTCTGAAAACTGCTCATGATGTCAAGTTTCGATTAGGCAAAGTTACTGCTCACGCAAAATTGGTTTAAAAAAAAAAGAACCTAAATAGACGACATATTTTGCATCATGGTACCTAAACGCCTAAAATTGTTAAAATCATTAAAGTGGTCGTGCGGAATCGTGTGAGGGATACAACTGGTTCCCATTTCTGCTGGTTCCCATTTCTAATACGACTGGTTCCCTGCGTGGTTGTATTGTGTAGACTGTGTGCCCTGCTAGCAGGGAGTTGTAGTAACGTGACCAGATCAAGCAGCAGGAGAGAGACGTTCATTTACTCCAACCTAAAATATAAGTGGGAACCCATTATAACGAGAGTTCGCTTCGCTCTTGTGGATCTCTAGCTCGTCCCAATGTAGTATGTTAGAAATCGATGTATTCAACGGTTGCTGTTCAACGACCCTTAAAGGAGTAGTGGCCGGAAGACCATCATGGTCGCTTTACAGGTTCAGGGGCGAAGGATAAATAGCTACAACAGAACAGGTAGCTGAATTCACCTTCAGTGGAGTGAAGTGATAAGGTGGTCGTGAAATCGTCTTGGATGTCTTGTTTATGCTTCCTCCTGTTCTTGCGCTAGGCTTCTTGGTCGATGATGTAACTGGATGATAAAGTCCAGTGATGGTCGGGACGAATTCTGTGTTAATAGCCGAAAGATAAACGTGATTCCGTTCATGGAAGTAGAATGAAGATAGGCGGCCACTAATAGGTGAGATGAAGTGAGAACGGAGTGAGCCTCTTGCAAACCAGATATTTTTCTGGGATTGGGACCACAATGTGACCCAATTAGTAGTTGAACACATGTGAAAGTTACTCCGCAAGTTTGAAAGCGAAGAATGTAGTGTAAATAATTGGTCCGGACGAGCGCCTGCTGGTTACTGCCGGTAAAGTGTAGGACGCCAATGTATAAGGCGTGTATTGGATGAAACCGCATTGTGGAACATACCAGCAAAGGCAGGGCTGTAAAGTGAAAGTGTTGATCGGTGGGGAGCCGAAGCACGTATTAATCATTCGAACATTCCCATTCAGAAATGCTACATCAAGCTACACTCTTTAACCTGATTTATAAAAATTTTGACAATCAACTTTTACTATTAGTATTACATCACCACTGAAAATATTTTCTCAATATACCTACAAGAACTTGTTTATCTTGTATGTTACACTCTTCCCACATAAACACTCTGTTACCATGTCTTGGACACTACCATTTAAATTACAAATTATCATAGGAAGCAGAAGGTTCCAAACCAGATTTTTTTTATACTTAATTTTTTTTTAAAAGCGGATAACGTACAAGTACCTAACAAGTATCTATTCGATCTCCTGAACCTATAAAAAAAAAATCAAAAATAGAAAATTTTAGCCTAAAGAGTGTAATAGTTTTCACAGGTGGTGAAGAATTTCCTTTTGTACTGTAATGAAGACAATGGAAAGTGATTTCTGTTAATTCCTGCAGTTTTTATTTGACGTAAATCACCCCATTTATGATTTACTCCTAATACTTACTCATATTTCCTCCTAAATTGTTTAAACTGTACCCACAATGCTCCTGATGCTTTTGAAAATAACTGCCAGTTTTTTACTATTTTAATTTCTCATTTAAAACTTGATCGCTGCTCAGCAGTGACTTTCAAAAAGTTTACAAATCTTCAGCAGACATGGACTGAGTGGCATTATTAAAAAAATTTAAACTAAGCACTGTTCCTTAGTTTAATTTCGTAGAAGGGATCCATACAGTAATGCTCTCAAGTCTCAAGTGACCACACAAAACGCTTAGACCTGCTGGCTGAGTGTCTTACTATTCTTATCTATCTTATCTTACTAGCAGTCACCATGTTTGTCTGGTAGTAAACCCATAATACCACAAAGTTTGTGGTAATGTCAATGAGCGTATTGTCACACTCCCTAACTCAACATGGTACTGGGGTTGTTATTATACCTATTATAAACTATTTGTAAGCCTGCTGTGATGAGAACTTGTAAATGGATAAGCAACTGTATGGACATGAAGTGACAGCTAACGTAATAGTTAATCGCAGGCTAGCGTATACTACAAAACAGTTGTAGCGCTGTACTCGGTAGCGGCAACCAAACAACTACAATCTATGGAAGCCAAGAATGGCAATTAAGTGCTTGTGAATGGATGAGCAATGATTCGGACGTAAAATGACAGCTAGCATAAGTTTATTCTTGGGTCAGCGTAAACTACAACACAACAGTCGCAGCGCTGCTGTTGGCAGCGACAAATCAAAGAACTACAATTTAAACTTGTGAACGAATGAGCTTGATTCGAACGTGAAGTGACAGCCAGCATATGTTAAATCCCTGGTTAGTGTTTTAGCAAAACAAAAGATGCGGCGCTGCTGTTAGCAGAGGCCAACCAAAGAACTAAAGCTTGGCAATTGGCACTTTCCATAGACGCATGACTTCTACGGAAACCACATCATAACACCCACAGCAAATTTTCCGTAGAATATTTTAACCAAATTTTGAATGTGCAAGTGGAGCGGTTGAAGCTCGGCCACGTGTGACTGTTCTACTTACAAGTGACAATGAATCCACAAGTGACCCGGAGGTTTGTGACGCTCCCAGCCAAAACCGTAGTGCCAAGAGCGCCAACATGCATACATGTAACAAGACGATACAAGTCAATGCCAAGAATACTTACGTGGCCCCAGCAAGCAGCTGCATGAACAGGCTGCCAACTGTCGCTATCAGCAATGTTTGGATTGGCGCCATTCTCCAATAAAAAGTCAACAACAGTTGCATAGCCATTGGCTGAAGCAATGTGAAGCTGAAATGGTAAGAGTGCTAATTACATTACAGAATTAACAGGCAGGTATGCAATAACAAGACAGAAAATTTATTTTGTAGTACGAGTTGAGTAGCGTTTTACCAGTGCTGCAATTATTCGTTTTCAAGGGGTAGGATGGGACATCGATTATTCAATCACCGTGCAAACAACAAATGTACTATTCGAATAAGTAGTTTTAGCTATAAATAATTCTAAATATTATTGTTTCTTAGTTTCTACACAGTAGCTTCACTTTTGCCACCATAGTACCGGGTTAAAACTGAAATATGATGAAATAAAGAGGATTAATTGATCCACACAATGCTCCAAATAGTGGTCTCGCATCCTTGATGCCTTTTTATGTTAGATATAGTAAAATGTTTTTATCCATTAAACACAGACAAAGTTGAAGAAAATAACTGATAAGGAAAAAAGTAGTTTAGTGACGTTGTGACTGTTAAGAGTATACTGCCAAAAAACGCAACCTTGTTACTTGTCGTCCCTT
>JAHWFP010095745.1:0-27258 GCA_023313725.1 Lithobius niger | reverse complement strand
TAAGGGCGCGTTTACGCAAGGACAATTTTCTTGCTCACTAGCTTTTACTTGGTCAATACTAAATCTGCTGGCTGCTTTCTCGCCTTTGTCGGAGAAGGCGGCTTTCAAGTTTCTGTACGTAGTAACCATGGCAACAACGAGGATGCAAATTTTATCCTCGTGCCTCGCGACACGACGTACGATGCTTGCAACATGACAGTGTCGATTTATGACAACAAGAAAAGAATTTTTACTGTAGTACACGACGACGGACAGATTCCTGAATACCGGCATTCGAAGGTTTATCTTCGAATCGATGCTCCGAAACGGACGCCATGTTGGAATTTGAATTCTCGCTGCGAGTAGCTATTTATTCTACCATCGTTTGATCACTGCTAGAAGCTGTTTTTTCAGCGAGAATAGCAAATTTTTGAAATAACGTGAAATGGCAACAATGTTGTAGCAATGTTTAAAATGACTGTTGCACTTTGTTCTTTGTCCGTGTTGTTATTTATAATACGTTTAATTTGTTGTCTACTACCGCAATCATTTAAGAGAAACGGGAAATTAATCGTAAATAAATAACGGTTGCCTAGCAAATAGCTTTTGGCTAGCGAGAAGGTCTCGTTGCGTAAAAGAGCCCTAACGCTATTGGGCGATAATTATTAATATCTTTTTTATTTCCATTTTTGTATATTGGTCTTATAATTTTTTTTTAGATCATCAGGCCATACATTTTCTTATTAATTTTGCTAAATAACAGTATTTTTATTTATTGCTGTAAAGCGTTCTAGCAAGAACCCACTGATTTCTTTATTTTTACGTCAATATAATTTTCCGTATATCATGTTCAGTTGATGTCAGGTTTGTCATAGTTTTATTCTCATCATTATTTTTTACTTCGAGTATGATGTTTATTCGTTCTATGTTGTTCTTAAGGTTTGCAATTTGCTCAATGAAATTAATAGTGAATCTTTTACATGTGCCCTCTATTTTATCCTTGGGAAATGATGCTTTTACATTTTAAATTAATATTTACGTTTTTTTTTTCCTGCTAACATTTGTAATTTTGTCCAAACTTTTTACTACCCTTTTAATTTTGTGTAAAAAAATTTTCATAGTTTGTTTTCATAGTTAAACTTATTTTGTTTCTAATCTTTTTTTTAAACATTGATCATACTTGCATATTAAGTCATAATACAGTGTAGTTTTAGGAGTTGTTTTAAGTTATTTTTGTCTACAGATTGTGTTTAGTATTAATCATCTGAAGTAATTCTTTGTTCATCCTTTCCTGTTTCATCGTATTTTTTGTCAACTTTTTTTTAACTATGTAGCTATTTCGGCGTAAACATCTGTAATTGCTTCTTGTAATTACTTGTAAATAAATATTGTAAATAATAATAATAATTATGAAGGGTCTCTGTGTTAAACTCTTAACTTTGAGTGCTCATAACGTAACCCAAAGTGAATATTTAAAAACTAAATTTGGAATCTAGCCTCGACTAGTTAAGGCCTGTTTACTCTACAGGACACAAATTTCGAAGTTCGACCCAGCCATATCCGAAATCCAGAGAGGGGCCAAAAGACAACTTCTTGTTCTTGTTCTGGGATGTATAGAATCGGAATGGCAGCCCTGGGACCAAGTACCATGACGTAAAGCTCATGTGAAATTATGCCAACTTATAAGAGACCGGCCTCAATCCCCCTGACCATCACATTTTCAATGCTCCCGCTCCCTCCAAAACCCTGACAAAATCTTGACCTTCACGATAAAGGTCCAAAAATATTGTAAACAACCCCCCCTCCCCCCCCAAAAAAAATTCCCCATCTGTATGCGAATTGAGACTACCTGCAAATTATTTCTCATAGCCAAATTACGTAAGCAACACTCTGCACCGACAAGATACCACTAAGGAAAATGTGCCTAGTTTTTAAGGCCTATGAACACTGATGTTCCTTACACCCATTTTGTGTCGAGTTTCATACACTAAGTATGATGAACGCACTGTTTGCATGTATACTCTCACCCCTCAACATACGAAAGGCAGAAGCGGTCAAGGAAACAGAGACAAAATTTTTCTAGAAAGTAGCTTTTCTATTAATTTATGGCCGCCATCTTGGAAAAGGCGGCTGTATTTCCATTTTCCGCCTTTTCTACCCCCGAAAAAATGTCTCTAATTCCTTAACCGTCAACAAATCGAGAACATAATATGAAGCAAAAACACACAATTTTGGACGATAAAAAAACACATCTTTTACGTAAAAGCAACTCTTGAACCCCAAAATCGTATTTAAAGTATATCACCCTTAATCCGCGCGAACACTCCTTTTCAACTGCTTATGCCTTTTATGCATAAAAGCAGTTTTTTAAATGCAATTGGCTGAGAAAAGGATGGAAAAGGGGGCATGAATCACCACGACTCGTGGCTGTTGTCCAATGACGTCACGTCCCACTCGAGTCGATTATTCAAACTGATCAGGCGTGTCACTTATTAGCGTCAGGCCAGAAGTGCTAGAATATCAGTCGAGTAACCATGATTGTTGATTAGAATACGTCCCAACAAATTGTAGACTTTAGGATTGAACAGTTTATAATTAAATCGTATCCATATGAAGGTTTGTAGGTCCTTGACTAAGCATTTTTGCTAATTATGTTCCCTCTGGAAAAGTAGTAGAACTGGAATTGGACCAGGTAGCTTCACGTTTTGACAACAAACGCACGGAAAACGGTATTCTGTCGTTCGTCTAGGGCGGACGCGAAACGACGGAAATAAATGGCGGCTGCTATGCGCTTTGTCGGTAACTGACCGAGTAATCTACGCATATTGACAATTCGGGTAGTCATGTCGAACAAACAGTGGCTCTTGCTAATCAGGTATTAGCTTAACATTTGTGTACTAGCAATTCGACTAACGTGCGAGTTCGTTTCGCCAGCAACGGGTAGTGCGTAGCTGTAGTACGGGCGTATGGAGCCCCGACATTTTCCTCGGATCGTTGATGGCTTTGGAAGGCACAAGCTGTACGTTAAATAAAAGCAGAATTCCAAAGCTATATAATTAAGATCGTAATGTTTGTTTGATTGTTTGTGTGTGTGTCGCCAGATTACCGAGATTCCCACTCTTAATTCTTATTTTTATTGTTCGTGTGTCCGCACTGGGAATCTCGATAATCTTTTTTCCTTTGTTTGTTTGAATAGCTTTCAAACGGAATCGCCTCTATAATGAATGATGGTATTGTCGGCTATAATACCCTCGTGCTTCTATGAAATTTATAAGTTGTGTATTTTAGCACTCAACTTCTTTTCCAACAAATTTCCTCGACCTTCGGTCTTGGGAAATTAAATCTGGAAAGGAGTTTCGTGCTAAAACACACAAATTATAATTTTCATAGAAGCACGAATGGTATTCGGTTAGAGAATTTTTGTTTTTCTTTCCGCAAAACGATTCTCCGAAGTAGTTTTAATTTATGGTTTCACTTTCGATTTGCAGGTGAATTATCAGTAGTAATAGCCCTAGAGCTTTTGTGGATAATACGGCTACTGTTTTCGCACGAAGCCTGTAACCTGCCATTAAAACTAACGAATACTAATTATTTTGCAATTATATCCCGAGCGCGTAGCGCGAGGGGTATAATTTCCAATTAATTAGCATGAGTTAGTTTTAGTCTGGTTACAGGCTGAGTGCGAAAACATTTTTAGCTGTATTATCCACAAAAGCTAGAGGGCTGTTTTATTGGAGTATATACCAATTCAAAATAAATAATAACAAAAGGATTAAGCACATTATTTGTGTTTATATTTATAACGTAATGCTACGTTTTATTAGCGTACCAATTTATCAGATTATTTGTCTCCAACGAGAAGTTATAGGCGATGCTGCTGTCGGCTACTTTTTCCTGTTAAACGCGCCGTATCAACCAGGCATTGCTGAAAACCGCCGAGAGATGGCACTGTATGTGTTCCAATACAAATTCGTAATCGTTTGCTAATAATTACCATGGGATCAAAGAACTAAAGGACTAATGCGGTAAAAATGAAAATTATTTATGCCTATTCATCAACGAATAAAAATTTTTTCACCTCGAGTGTTTTGGCCCCTATAAACTCACGAGTGCTATTTAGGCAGACATTAATTTCCCGAGTGCGTAGCACGAGAGAAATTATCTGCCAATAAATAGCACGAGTGAGTTAAATAAGCCAAAACACGAGTATTGAAAAAAATTTGATAATTTCCAATAGATTGCGAGGTATTTAGTTAGAGAATTTCACGTCATATTTCAGTATTCAGCGCTATAAATTTCGTATGCAACATTTAAAGATTTTTATAAAACTCGCGCTGCCGTCCAAATAGCGGCGCGCCGATTGGCACTACGGCTGCCAGGAATAAAATTAATATTCGCCGCCGCTGAAGAATTTTTCATTGGCGCACACCTCCGAACTTTTTACTTTAAACAATTCCGTAATATTAAATTAATAAATGCTGTACATAATTTTATTTTTTCTAAAATTGCAAGAGTAAATAAAAAAAACCCAATCAAATACGTACTGTAGTGGAGCGTAATAAATTTCAAAACGGTGCTGAGAATTTGTTGCTAGGTTACGTTAACGTTAGGCCTAACGACGCAGTCCGGCTAACGACGAGCTTCGCCGCCGGATTCTACGTGTGGCTGCAGGCGTTGCTAGGTTACGGAAACGAACGACACAGTGAGTATTTCGAAAGAAAGGCCTTCCGGATTGTTTTTGGTAGGAAAATACATACTTTTATTTGAAATGAATTCAACAAACTTATCGTAACGTGTCAACTGTGTAACGTTTGAAGCCAAAAGCGTATCAACTTCTGAAAGCGCTCGCCACGTTTTTCACGGTTTAGCATTACGCTGCGTCGACCAATGAAAGCTGCAGGATATTGCCTAACTGGTTTAGTTTTAAATTTAGCCAATCAACATCGACTTACAGTGATAATCACGCAGTAGCTTTTGAAAGCTACTGCGTGATTATCACTGTAAGTCGGTTGTGATTGGGCGAATTTAGTACACGATCAAGTAAGCAAATTTTGGTCAGGGAAATTCTCAGTGTAATTCGGTTTCGCTTTCGATTAGCCGGGGTCTTTTCAGTTATAATACCACGAGTGCTTGTATTAAATCGACAATTTGGGTGTTTTAGCACGAAACTCCTTTCCAGTTTTAATTTCCCGAGACCGAAGGTCGAGGGAAATTTGTTGGAAAGGAGTTGATTGCTAAAACACCCAAATTATACATTTAATACAAGCACGAGTGGAATTCGGTTGAGAATTTTTGTTTTCTTTTCTGAAGGAATTTCGTGTTAAGGATTCGGTTTCGATTTACGATCTCGATTTAGACATACGAAGTAATTTTGATTTATGGTATTTAGTTTTGTTTATAATGTTTACCTTTTATGTTTTGTTGACGATGTTTAACTATTATCTGACGTAGCGTTACCATCCACCATCGCATTTCATCAATCAACCTGTAATTTCGTTTGCATCGGCATTGGCACTTCGTATTAGGCCTAACCTCATTTATGTTGTTGATACGTCAAATGAAGAGTACAAGCAGCTTCGTGCTTCCGGAAAAACCCGACGATTAACGAAGCTGACGTCATTCCACCATCTCATTTCATTAACCAACCTATATTTTCGTTCGCTTTGGCATTGGCATTTCATATTAGGCCTAACGTAATTTTTATGTTGTTGATACGCCAAATTAAGTGTATCTTAACCGAGAAGTAGCTTTGTGGTGTTTCCGTAAAAACCCGACGATTAACGAAGCTGACGTCATTTCCCTAATTAGGGCATAAAACAAAGCAGCATCCTCTAAGTGAGATATACTGTATAGATCTGTGGTTCGTTTGTCAGCGTGCATTGAGAAAAGCTTCGATCTATATAATTACTGAAGGAGGAGATCCGCTGTCGGTTTCGGTTTCGATGAGCCGGTGTCTTCCCAGTGTAATCCGACCATGGTCCTTATTTAGTGAAAAGAAAACGAAAATTCTCAGTGTAAGTCCACCTTCCTCCTCTTTGGTGGAAAGAAAACAAAAATTCTCTGTATAAGTAATGATTCGTACTGTGTTTACAACAAAGAGACACAGTATGATGACGTCACAATATTTTCATGCAAACGGGAGCTGGGCCTCTTATTCTTTTAATTCTGATTTAACTAAATCTAATGAAAGCGTGGACGACTGTTAACGGGAAATTCAATATATTCATGCAAACGGGAAATCACAACAATGCTATGAAAAAGCGGCCATATCCCCGCGGGGCCCGGCTGTCCTAGTTTATTCTACGATCACTTTCGATAGTAAAATAAAAAATAGAGATCTTTGTCTTTCGTCTTTTAAAGTAATTTTACTGTAGAAGAAAATTAGAAATTGGCTGGTGACCTATTAATTTAGCTCATAGTCTGAAATCACGCACTTTTCTTTACTTAAAAATTAACACGCATTAAAGCAATATACAAGGGTGCTCATCCTAACCCCCGCCCAACCCCCAACCCCATCAAAGAAAGCCACCAGACGAACAATTTCTTTCTCTTCCCTCAACGCTGCCAAATATTATACTTTTCGTACCTGGTGGGGGAGAGGGGGGGGGGGGGGGAGAAGATAATTGCCTTGCGTATAGACTGGGATCAAAGGGTTAAGGAGCTAATTTTTGTATCCCAAGTTGTGCCAAAATCTATATAAGTAAGATCATAATATTTGTTTGTTTGTTTGTGTGTGTGTGTGTCGCCAGATTACCGAGATTCCCACTACTAATTCATATTTCTTTTGTTTGTTTGTATCTGTCAAACTGAATTACCTGTATAAATAATGACGGAATTATCTAAATTCGAACTGTAAGTGATTCGAACTGTGTTTTCATCCAAGAGACACAGTACTGATGACGTCACATTATTTTCATGCAAACGGAATGTATGTCTCTTTGTTTCGTAAACCCTTAATCTAACTAAATCTAAAGAAAGCTTGGGCGACTGCTAATGGGAAATTTATTTATTTATTTATTTATTTAAAATAGTCGTAGCACCATAAGGCATTAGAACGACATCTAAAATAAAAACAAACAACTCCAATACAACTATGTATCAGAGTGGCTGCACTGTATTGCAGTATGCTGAGCAACCAAACTCTTGTTGAATGCAATAAAGGTTTGATTTTGCACAGTGTCACTTGTTAAATCATTCCAGTCACAGATAATTTTTGGAAAAAAAGAACTGGCCAAAACATTTGTTCTGCACTGAAATCTTCTGATTTTCTTAACGTGATCATGCCTCCCAATGTAGTCAGGGGACACAAGGTAGTCGACAGGATTCAAAATTGTGTCCCTGTGGAAAATCTTATGTAACAGTCCAAGTCGACAGTCCAGGTTCCTTCTGCGAACACACAAAGGCTGCCATCCTAAATTGTTCATCATGCCGGACACGCAGGCATCATAAGTGAATTTATTAAACACCATTCGTGTAGCACGACGCTGCACGCCTTCAAGAGCATCAATTAAAAATTGAGTACCTGGGTCCCAGACTGCACAGCAGTAGTCAAGTTTAGATCTAACCAAAGCATTAAAAACTAATTCTCTGGTGCGTGGTGGAGTGCCACGAAGTACACGGTTTATGAACCGGACTTTGGCATTTGCGTCGGCACAAAGACTCAAAATATGGTCATTCCATTTCAGCTTGTTAGTAATTTGTACTCCCAGAATAGACAGTTTATCCACTACCTGAAGAGCATCTCCACCCATAGTGTACTTTGGAATAACCACATTTTTATTTCTAGAAACTGATAAAACTTTGGTCTTGCTAGCATTCAGATTCATTTTCCACTTGATGCACCAGTCTGTGATACGCTCCAAATCATTTTGTAAAATATCTCTATCCGTAGCCTCAGAAATAATTCTGTACAATGTCGAATCATCCACGAAGAGTGCCTTATTAGATTCAATGACTTCGGTTAAGTCGTTAATGTAAATTAAAAACAGAATAGGGCCACTAATGGATCCTTGCTGCACGCCAGACGAGACGGGAGCTTCCGTCGACCTTGCACCGTTTACAACCACAAACTGTTTCCTGTCCTGAAGAAATGCACGATACCAGTCGACAATCTGTGCAGACGCACCGTAGCTTTTAAGTTTCAGAAGTAACAGGTCATGAGGCACTGAGTCGAATGCTTTAGCCATGTCTAAGGCTACAAGGTCAACGGTAGCTGCTTCGTCAAGTCCAGTAGCAATGCCATGTATCATATCTAAAAGCAATAGTTCACATGATGATCCTTTTCGGAATCCAAACTGTCTCTGAGAGAGAAGATTGTTCAGTTCCAAATGTGCTACAAGATTGCTAACAAGTACATGCTCCATCATTTTGCAGCAAATAGAGGTCAGCGATACTGGACGATAGTTGCTTACAACATTCCTCTTTCCCGTTTTATGCAGCGGCACAACAGCAGCAATCTTCCAGTCTTCTGGCACCAATCCCTCGTTCAAACTTTGCTTAAAAATATGCAATAGATATCTTGCACTCACAGCTTGTGTCCTTTTCAGCATGCAACCAACAATGCCGTCTGGTCCCGCTGCTTTACTTTCTTTAAGGTTTGAAATAAGGTTCAAAATACCTGTGTAGGCTATGTCGATGTCTGGCATAAAATTGGCACACCTGGATGTCAAAGTAGGTGTTAGGTCTCCGACATCTGGCTTCGTAAAAACAGACTCGAAGAAACTATTAAATTTATTTGCACGTTCGGTATCGTCAGAAACAAGCGTACCATTATGCGAAAGCATGGCTGGAATGCCACATTCCTGTCTATTTGTTTGCTTAACATATGCCCAAAATCGTTTTGGGTTCTTTGAAAAAGTATGCCCCAGGTTCTCCATGTATTGTTGCTTTCTTTCTTTAAGCAACTTTTTAACAACTTTCTGATGGTCGTTTGCTTTAGCCCATACTTGTGCAGATCGACATTTCCTTGCTTGTTGCCTAAGTCTCCTTCCCTTCCTAACTGCTCTTTTTATTTCAATATTTACCCAAGGCTTGTCTTTAGAAGGTGTTGTATAAGCACGCTGCGTGTATTTATGTACAGTTTGCATAATATCTTTCTTGAAAACTAACCAGTTTTCTTCAATGGATCTTTCGGCCGCACACGTAGCAAAATTAACGTACAGATTTCCAAGAACATCGTTTATCTCGGACCAGTCAGCTTTATCATAACGCCACACATGTCTTCCTTCTTCTTTTCCATGTTTGATGAAAGATGCTGGTAATACCACCCGAACAAGTGAGTGATCCGACACCCCTGTTTCAACAGAGACAGACTCCGTTGCACATGTTAACGTGGTGAAAAATAAATCAAGACAGTTTTCCCCTCTTGTAGGTTCATGAACAATCTGTTCAAGGCCAAATTCGTCCATCATTCTTTGAAGGGCATCAGGTTTAACAGACGCGCACGAGTTTCTCCCCTCTTCGTCGTGCCACTTTAAATCTGGAAGCTTAAAATCACCTGCAATAACCACATTACGACAGTTCCTAGGCAAGATTTTTTTAGATTGTTCGTAAAGTACATCAATTGCATCTTTATCTTCTTGTCCCCTATAGACACAAGCAAACCAAAAAATCTCACAAGCAATGGTCACCTTACAACAACAGATCTCAGACCCCTCTGAATTTTCATCAGTGATTTGTTCACTTTCCAACGAATCTTTGACTGCAATCAAAACACCACCAGCTCTGCTTTGTCTATCTCTTCTATACACTTTGTAATTCCTAGGAAACCAGCAGTATGTCTGATCTTCTTCATTCAGCCAAGTTTCGGTGCACAACAAAATGTCAGGCATTTCACTAAGTAGCAACTCGTCGAGCTGCGATTCCTTGTTCCTAATGCTCCGAAAATTTTCAAGTAAAACAACTAATTCACTATGAGTTACAGATTCGCAGGAGGCAGGTCGCTGGCTGTTGTGTGAGTTTGCTTTGTTGGCTGGAGAGTTGCATTCCTCTTCACTATTTTACCTCCTCTTAGGATGAGGTCTGGCTCGATTTTTCTTCTCTCTTGCAGCTGCCGTAACAAGTTTTTTGTTTCCTCGCGTTCGTGTTTTGACTTGTCCGGAGAGATAGCTATTTGTTTAGCTGCTGGAGCAATTGTGTAGTTTCTACATCTATATTCTTTACTTAGGAATAATTCCTTTTCAGATTGGTTTTGAAACCGCACAAGTAATGGGCGGTTTCCCTGCTCTTGTTTTTTGCCTCGTCGGTGAAACTTTACAACATTTACTTTGTCAGTAACATCCAGGTTTCCACAGATTTGCTTCATTAGATTGAGATCGTGTTCAATCCTCTTTTCGTTTTCTGTATCGCCACTTTCAGGAACATTGTATATAACAGCATTCAGTTTGCGTTTTTCAATTTCTTCCATCTCTTTGGCTACTAACGAAGAACACATGTCAACAGTCACTACCTTGCTGCTTGTCTTTCCAACTCTTTTTTTCACAACAGTTGAATAGCCTGCATCTTCCTTCCCATTATCATTGTCGACCTCATTAGGCTCTTCTTTAGATTGTAGGCTAACCAACTCTTGCAGGACTTTAACTTGTTGTTTAGTTTATTGTAAGTCTAAACACGTTGCAGACAATTTATTTGCCAGCTCTTCATTATTTTCAGCAAGGCGTTCCACTAACTCAGTCAATACAGCGACCCTGCTTTCTAATTTGCAGGACCTACAGACGAAAGTTAGACCCGACTTTTTTACTTGCTCGAATGGTACATCAATCCCTGTATCAGCAAACACAAAATATTTCTTGCATTTTTCACATTCAATCTCTTCTGTGACGTTTGGTTTACCATTTTTCCTCGTTTTTACTGGTTTAGAGTCGTCTTTGGTTCCAACAATCTGAACCAATTGCCCTTGGTCGTCTTTCTTTTTTGAGTTTCGTCCACCCGCCATCCCGGAAGTGAGTTCTCAGTCTTACGGTCAAGCGAAAATCACTAAAAGCTTCGTTCTAACATGACACATCCACGTCAAATTGAGTCGACAAACTCACGAAACATTCATAATAATGCTGTGCTTGAAGATGCAGTTCGATGAATAGTAAACACAACAATACTTGCTTGATTTCTGTAGAGATCGGGAGACCACGTGCGTGACCACTGATCTCTACGCATGTTCTCACAGCATTTTAATGCAAATATGAAATTACAACACTGCTCTCTAAATGCGGCAGTATACTGGGGGCTGCCGTAGTATTATTAATTTTTTTAATTAAAAATAAATTTGTTTTATAAATCTAAGTATTTTCGACTGAGGTCCATTTTTCCGACTGATAATTTTACTTGGGTGTCAGGGGGGATGCTGGTTGTTGCCCACCCCTCCCCCACCTCCTCAAAATAAAAATCGGCCATTGTCGTATTACATGCCTGAATGATTAGAAATATTTGGTAGATTTCCATTGTTGGAACCAATATCGCTCTTTTATTATTCATCTAAAAATCGGAGCATTAGTTATTACGCTTCTACGTTTGCCATCAATTTTGTCCCTTGTTGTGCAACTGTCGCTTTACCTGCCGCACCCTCGTTTAACAGAAAGCCGTGGGCTCATGATTTTTTAGCATAAGCAGTTATTATATTTATTTAAATTCTTGTTTCAATTGGTTGTTGTAGTGATTTTCAAATTCAAAGTGCTCTTTGCGAGCCCTCTAATAGACTGAAAGAAACATGCTTTGGGTATTCTGAAAGATAGAGATCTATTTTTTCTTCATTACTAAACGAAATTGTTTAGCTTAGATAGGGACCATCCTATGCCCATTTAAAAGCGTAGCTGTAATTGGTGCACCAGCTAGTTTCAGTTACAAAGTGTCATTGTAATGCTCATATTTGAATGTGTATCTAAGCTTAATTTCGGTTAGGATTGATGGAAAGAATATATCCCAACCTTTCAGAAAATCCTATGCATGTTCATTTCAGGCTGTTAGAGAGCTCTCAAGAGCACTTTGAATTCGGAAATCACCATATGCTTTTGCTGCTACAACATTAACTCTTCATCTTTAAATGGAGTAGGACGGTCCCTATCAACGTTTACAAATTTCTGTTAGGATTGATGGAAACAATAAATCCCCACCTTTCAGAAAATCCTAAGAATGTCCATTTTGGGCAATTAGGTGCTCGCAAGAGCAGTGTGAACACAAAAATCACTATGACACCAATTGAATGTTGACGGTTAAGGAGTTACAGCCCCAAACCCGTTTTTTGAGTGGGTAAATCACCCCTCGTCCCCCCCCCCCCCCGGTATTTTATCTTTTAACTGGGTGTCATAGTATTTTTTTTCCAGTTACCCTTCATGTTCAATTGTTCATCCATCCATACCAAATGTCATGCTTTTCACAGAAAGTGAACAATTGAACCCTTTAGCCGCCCTATATTTATCAGCGACGATGCAGATGATGATGATGAGCATGATGACATATTGGAAGTGGGGTGTGAAAATCATATTTTTATATGTATTGCATTGTCTAAGACACTATTCAGCACTAGTCAAAATCTGGAAATTTCTTACTACTCCATATGCAGTGTGAAATCAAATGAATATTAATAATGGTGAGACACGAAATTTAGATCTCTAAAGTTGTCAAACAGTTGGGGAGTGCACTTTTTTGCTAGCATTTTTTGTTGCTGTTTTGAGTGGCGCTGACTAGTTGCTTGTTTGTGTCCGAAACCAGAATCTAATGTGCATGTCCTCTTTAAAAGTTTATTTTACGTTAAACTGGAGGTTATTAAAAAAAAATGTGTTGTAATATTGCAGATCGAGGCAATTTGACAGCAAAAGTAAATTGAACATTTGTTGCAAGCAGCCTAAATGAAGCAATGCAAGGCCTGCGCGAAAATTGTGCGAACACTCTATACTCGTTAGACCTTGTACCTTGTACTATTGTCAGACAGTAACCCGAGGACTACTAACGTTTGGGTGTAGCTCACAATTATACAGTTGTTAATTTGTACGTAATTGATTTATTAGCCAAGGAAGCGTATATACTGTTAACTGGTAGAGATTTCAAAAGATTTCTTTAGATTTTGTGAGAAAATCCACTTAATATTTCCCGCCCGAATTCGACAACCTGCTTCTTGTAGCCTAATTTAGGAGAGTAGACTTAACGGCGCTCATTCACAGGACGCACGCACGTTTGTTTGCATCGTACCAGGAGTGAGTCGGTTAATAGTGCACGACAGATACGATGTTCACTGCGTTACTAATTATCTTTAGTCGTTTTACGTAAATTTGTGATAAATAAGTACCGTTCTTATTTTAATAATGGATTAGCAGATCTTTTTCCTTGCATTACTCGCTAAAAGCAGGAGGCAATAATGGCATTTCAAGGCCATCTGGGAGAAAAGCAGCTCCTGGCTCCAAGCTATACAACTGCCTACAAGTGCAGAGTCAACTGTAGAATTGAGCAGATACACGCTAAATATTAGGGTGGAGTGAAAAACACTTTTTTTATTATTTCGAATCGGCTAGGTGCGGAAAAGTTGCCTTTTTGCCTCCTTATCACTCTCCCAAAAGCAAAAACTCAAAAAAAATTTTCAGAGGTGCCCGAAGGGGTCCAAAGTTTGTAAATTCTATAAAAAGTTGATGTTTTTCTCTAAAATTTCTGTAAGTCACCACATTTGAATTTAAAATCGCCGATGAGGCCAGAAGATGCCTTATAGCATAAATATAGCACGCAAAAAAAAAAAATTGTTGACTTTGCACTATATTAAGAGATGCCCCAAGGAACCCCAAGAATCACCAAAAATGGGAATTTTACACGAAGAAACGCAAATGAACTCGCTCATGCCCCATTGCCACAAGACGGCAAAAACGCCTACCAATCTATCTTTGGTGCTGCATCTGCGTTTGTGAGTGTCAATATGGGGCCGCTGGCCTTGTAGCCCAGTTTCTAGCAAAATCGAGCACCTACAAACGTGTTGGGCGCGAAATCCTATTGGGGAGGTACTATTTTGTCTAGTTTTTGTTTGTTTTCCAGTATTGTGTCTGATCTACAACACGTTTAAAGTTTTTTTTTTTTGGTTTTAAATTGAATGCTGAGCTGAACGTAACTGAAAATAATGAACAGAAATACAGACTAACAGTAACTAATAACTATGGCGGGAAAAATTTTAGTCGTACCGAAAACAAGACAAGTGAGCAAATGTTTTTGGTGTTCCAGCAAAAATGCCTGAAACAGAGCTGCCAACAAACGCTGACATCATGAAGTATTTTCTGTATATTCGAGGTGAAATGAAGCAAGGTAAACCTGCCGCTAAGGGTCCTACAGTTACGGATGTTGCAGAATGTGTTGCTTGGGAATTGACTGTTTATGGCGCAAAGCTTCTATACCAATTATTTCCTATAAAAGTTTAGTGGAGAAGATTAATTTGTACCACAGCAAGTACCGTAATTTACTGAAGCCCTACAAAATGATTCTAAATATTTAGCAAAGCTTCAAGACTTCTTCAAAGAGGCTAATATTGCAGCAGCGCAACGATCAGATCCACCGTACCTGTCACACTCTCTGGCTAGATTTGGCAGTTGTTTACGCATCCAGGAAGCAGAAGGTAATTCCATTGTTGATACAATATCATTTATTTCAGATGGGATTGGAAACTCAGAAGCGGAGGCCGATGTTGTCATCAGAACAGAATCAACACCAATTTCACATGTATCATATGCATTACAATTCGACTCAGTCTCAGTATCATCCAACATATCAAAATTAGACTCATAAAGGTTGGCTTTAGAATTAGATGGTCCAAGAACAGAGTAATTGCAAGTAGCTTTGGCTAAACGTTTTTTTCCTTTTCGTTGTTTCCTTTTTTGACTTTTCTTGGCTGTATTTGCATCAATTCTGCCAATCATCATATCACTGGAGCGTCTTTGGTCGAGTAAGAATACCTTTCATTGTTAGGCATTTTCTTTGCTTTCTCACATTGGCACAAGGACATGTCTAGTACACACTTGCACGCAACAATATCAAACAATTGAGACCTCGCCTCCTTGAAGAAGTCTCGAAGCTTTGATAAATATTTAGAATCATTTTGCCTACCCTTGTAGGGCTTTAGTAAATTACGGTACTTGCTGTGGTATAAATTTATCTTCTCCACTAAACTTTTATGGGAAATAATTGGTATAGAAGCTATGCGCCATAAACACTCAATTCCACACGCAACACGTTCCACAACATCCGTAACTGTAGGATCCTTGGCGGCAGGTTTACCTTGCTTCATTTCCCCCACGAATATACAGAAAATACTGCATGATGTGAGCGTTTGTTGGCAGCACTGTTTCAGGCATTTTTGCTGGAGCACCAAAAACAGGACGTTTTATCACTTGTCTCGTTTTGGGTTTGACATTTTCCCCACCATAGTTATTAGTTACTGTTAGTCTGTATTTCTGCGCACTCACTGTTTTCAGAGCTCAGCACTCCATCTAAAACAAAACAAAAAACCTTTAAACGTGTTGTAGATCAGACACAATAGTGGAAAACAAACAAAAACTAGACAAAATAGTACCTCCCCAATAGGATTTCGCGCCCAACACGTTTGTAGGTGCTCGATTTTACCAGAAACCAGGCTACAAGGCCAGCGGCCCCATATTCACACTCACAAACGCAGATGCAGCACCAAAGATAGATTGGTAGGCGTTTTTGCCGTCTTGTGGCAATGGGGCATGAGCGAGTTCATTTGCTTTACTTCGTGTAAAATTCCCATTTTTGGTGATTCTTGGGGCTCCTTGGGGCATCTCTTAATAGTTCAAGGTCAACAATTTTTTTTGCGTGCTATAAGGCATCTTCTGGCCTCATCGCCGATTTTAAACTCAAATGTGGTGACTTGTAGAAAATTTCGAGAAACACGTCAAATTTTCATTGAATTTACAAACTTTGGACCCCTTGGGGCACCTCTGAAAATTTTTTTTAGAATTTTTTGTTTTTGGGAGAGTGATAAGGAGGCCAAAAGGCAAATTTTCTGTACCTCCGATTCAAAATTAAAAAAAAAATTTTCTACCATAGAAAGCAATCCATCCTACTAAACATAGACACACGCTAGTTTGCGGCCATCAAGTAATACAAAGCATGTACGGAACATGGACATAAATATATATTTGTAATGATCCTTCTTATTTACAAACAAAATTGGGAAGAGAATGGATTATAAATCATACCGTACCAATGATAGTAAAAAAGAAGCGAAAAAAGCTAACAAATTAACTGAACACCGTTTAGGAAGATGTATTAGAGCTCATGTCTCCACGGAACTCACAGCCGTAAAGGTACATGAATGAACAATAATTTGAACACTAATACCAGGTAATATGATTGTAAAATACCAACCTCTATGGACACATGCGTACTTGTACATCACTAACCAAACAAACAAAATGGTTGGATATTTCACACTTTACAAATAGACACACAAAAATATACAAAATTATATACGCATACAAAATAAAACTTGAACTCACAAACACCTAGAAAATGCCTGCAAAATCGAAAAAGGCAAAAAAACACATACTTAAACTAAAACACAGAACTAAAACATAAACTAACAAACACAGACAAAACAAACCTTACACACACGAAACAACACACGACGAAACGACTGAAAATATAAAACAACAAACACAGATAAATGAAATTAAAAAAAAAACCCTGTATAATACAGAAAATTAACATACACATTGGCTACACACGCAAACACGACGCGTTTCAAACACAAAATGCGTTCACTTTCTGACGTAACCAGTGAGTAAAAACAATCCTTATTCCCTGGAATTGGACTTCAAATTATAGTTAGTTTTGTTCTAGTGAAAACAAGTACGTTTCTTATTTAAAAGAAAGAAAGTTAAGCCTTGGTTCAAAAATGTGGCCACCAACTTTCGTTCGAATCCGTTCATGTATTTGTCCATAACTGCATAGTACTCAAACAGACAGGCAAACAAAAGGAAAGTGCTCAAAGTTCGACTTAAAACGGGACCTCGTTCGCTTCGTTCACTCAGACAAAAGAATTAAAACAATTGCAACTGTTAAAAAATAACGATGATCATTGAAAACGGAGAACTGCTTAGGAATGCCCTCGACAACCCAAGGATAACGTAAAAGTGATGATGAGCATCGGATGATGGGTAGAACACATTTTCGTGGCATTGGTTGCCATTTTGCCCATCGATGCACTCAGCAACAAGTGTTTAACTGCTTAGCAACGCCCTTGACAACGCAAGTCTAACAATCTACATAATTAAAATCATATGATGTGCGTGCGTGCGTGCGTGTTTGTACCTATACTCCTACAATGATGGGAGTAGGACCAAACGAAAGATAATTAAATTTTGCTTTTAGTAGGCCTATTTTCATCACTGTAATTTGATATTATCACCCTCAAATAAGCGAAAGAACTTGAAAAACTAACGTCAAAGTTTTTTTAACCCGCATGATGTTTATTCATGACGTCATAGTTTGTTCATGAAAACCTCCTCGAGCGAAGAGAGATGATCTGGAAAAGGATGCACGTGGTCCTCACGTATTTTGCAACACACCACATATACATCTTAAAATTGGTTTTGTATTAACCAATGAATTGATGAATTGATGCATGGAAAAATCAAAACAATAGATTTGGCTTTAAAACGGTGTCAAACATTCGTGTTTCTGAAGCACGTAGGTGCGTGAATTGAACGAGCAAAGCGAGCGATTTCCACGTAAAGTAGCCCTTTTCAATGTGTGTCTCGCTTTGCTCTATCAATCTTTCATCTCTGACCTTCGTAGGAAATTACATCTGACGTTCTGCAGATATTTCTCCAAGTCAGGGATCATCAGAAACTGAAGTGATAAGATGCCCATGGAAAAATCTGTACTGAGCAGGACGTAAATATTCTTAAAATAAGTAAAACAAGAAAACCCATACAAAGTGTATACTAACACAAATTACAAGTTATGTGTGGTTCTTGGTGGTTACACTGATTCAGTCACAGTTCTGAGGAAATGTTTGCGCTGATTGAGTGAGCAAAGCGAACGAAAATCAGCGTTTGTCATCAGAAACAGCCCTTTTCTGATAAATTGCTTGATCTTTTTGCATGAATCCTTGAACGTAAAAAAATAATATTGACCTTCTCTCGAGATAACTGATATCGCATACTACTCTTATAATTTGCTTGATCGTTTTTTATGTGGAAGGTCTGTCATAAGTGTTGCGGCAAGAAATCTCCTCGAGCGCAGCGAGACGACGCGGAATGAGCGAGCGAAGCGAGCGACTCCGCTAGTGTACATAATTAAGGACGTATGATGTGCGTGCGTGCGTGCGTGCGTGTTTGTATAACTTGATATTATCACCCTCAAATATGCGAAAAACCCTGAAAAACTAACGTCAAAGTTTTTTTAACCCGCATGATGTTTATTCATGACGTCATAGTTTGTTCATGAAAAGCTCCTCGAGCGAAGAGAGATGATCTGGAAAAGAATGCACGGACAACGTATTTCGCAACAAACCACAAATACATCTTAAAATTGGTTTTGTATCAATTGACTTGATGCAGGGAAAAATCAAAACAATAGATTTGGTTTTAAAACGGTATTTGCGCTGATTGAGTGAGCGAAGCGAACGAAAATCAGCGTTTGTCATCAGAAACAGTGCTTTTCTGATAAATTGCTTGATCTTAACTTTTTGCTCGACTCCTTGGACGTAAAAAAATAATACTGACCTTCTCCCGAGATAACCGATATCGCACACTACACATTTATAATTTGCTTGATCGTTTTTTATGTGGAAGGTCTGTCATAAGTGTTGCGGCAAGAAATCTCCTCGAGCGCAGCGAGACGACGCGGAATGAGCGAGCGAAGCGAGCGACTCCGCTAGTCTACATAATTAAAATCATACGATGTGCGTGCGTGCGTGCGTGTTTGTACCTCTACTCCTCTGGGACCAACGCACCTACAAAGATGGGAGTCGGACCAAACGAAAGATAATTAAATTTCGCTTTTAATAGGCCTATTTTCATAGCTGTAACTTGATATTATGACCTTTAAATAAACGAAAGAACCTGAAAAACTGACGTCAAGGTTCGTTTTTTAAACCCTCATCATATTTGTTCATGACGTCATAGTTTGTTCATGAAAACCTCCTCGAGCGAAGAGAGATGATCTGGAAAAGGATGCACGGAGGAAACAGCGCTTTTCTGATAAATAGCTTGATCTTTTTGCTTGACTCCTTGGACGTAAAAAAATAATATCGACCTTCTCTCGAGATAAACGATATCGCACACTACACTCTTATAATTTACTTGATCGTTTTTTACGAGGAAGGTCTGTCTGTATCATAAGTGTTGCAGCAAAAAATCTTCTCGAGTGCAGCGAGACGACGCGGAATGAGCGAGCGAAGCGAGCCACTCCGCTAGTGTAATGTTTTAAAATATTGAAGTCATTCATCTCATCGAGTCTATATACGGACAAATCCACGGCAAGAGAATAATCGTTTAGTAGTAACACAAACACAGCAAAAGATTAAATGATAAATACTAAATTACGTATAGAAAATATATTTACACCAGAAAAAGTTGTCAAGAATATTTTTACGTCTGCATCTGTATCATTTCAAACAGCAATATTCGAGCATTACTGTTTTCGTAAAGTCATCAACCGGTTCCCTCCTTATTTGTGCTATAACATAAAAAAAAGTTTTTAATTGGCTACGAGTTAGTGTCTTGTGTACGCCTAACTTACAATCAAACCGTTTAAACTAAAAACCGTGGCGTGTTCTGTTGATGTGTGGTTCTGGTGGTCGGCTGTGGTGGTGGCCATGTTTCTGAGGTTGCGCTGATTGAGTGAGCGAGCAGTGTTTGTCATCAGAAACAGCACTTTTTTTAAACACGTTTAGTAAGTTGTAGGATTAATATTTATTCATTAGTGGAAATGACCGACTTTCTACGTGTTACACTGAACTTATTTGACCATTTTTAGTATTGTTTATCATTTGTATTATAAACTGTGCACTAAGAAAAACGCGTACATTATTCGGATCACTTCCTTGAACATATGTTTGATAATTATTGCTGAAAGTGTCTGTCAGCACCATATGAGTTGCAACAATAAATCTCCTCGAGCGCAGCGAGACGCGGCGGAATGAGCACGGCGGCGCGTGGATTGAAAAAGCAAAGCGAGCGATTTCCAAATAAACTAAACCTTTTCAATGTGTGTCTCGCTTTGCTGTATCGTAGGAGCATCGTAGGAGATTACATCTGACTTTCTGCAGATGTGTCTCCAAGTGAGGGATCATCAGAAAGTGAAGTGATAAGACGCCCATGGAAAAAATCTGCACTGAGCAGGATGTAAAGAACAATATTCTTAAAATAAGTAAAACAAGAAAACCCATATAAAGTGCATACCAACACAAATTATAAGTGATGTGTGATTCTTGGTGGGTACATCGATTCAGTCACGCTTCCGAGGAAATATTTGCGCTGATTGAGTGAGCGAAGCGAACGAAAATCAGCGTTTGTCATCAGAAACAGCGCTTTTCTGATAAATTGCCTGATCTTTTTGCTTCGAAAGATGCAAATGTTGGACTGATTGATGGTTATCATTTGTTTATGCAGTGAAACCTTCCGAAAAACGCGTACTGCACTCTCACCATTTGCTTGATCGTTTTAGACGTGGAATGTCTGTCAGCAGCACAAGAGTTGCAGGATGAAAGCTCCTCGAGCGTAGCGAGACGACGCGGAATGAGCGAGCGAAGCGAGCGACTCCGCTAGTTTATTATTATTATTATTAGTCATGACCTTCCGAGGTCTAACCTGACCCCACTTTTTTTTTATTTTTCGTATTTTCTTCCTTTCAGCTTAATGGTTTAATTTTTGGTTTTGGTGTAAACTGTTGGTGCGGTCATGTGTTGTCTCTGCGGCCCATCTATCCAGGTTCCAGACACATCAAATCTAAGTCAATAAAATTCCTACAATGCTTGAAATTCAAATTTCAATATAAACAACCCTCCTGTTACGTTTCATGCTTTTATGATAATTCTCGCTGCTAATTTCGAGGTTTCTTTCAAGTTATAGTAAGCAATCGCTACTTTCACCATTGAACAATAATAATGAGCCAAAAGCTTGACCTCTCCAAATTTTAACGGTATTTTCTCTTATAAACAAGGTCTCATACCGAATTTCACCCATCGGAAACGGTTCTTACATATATGAAATTTTTTTTTTAATACCAAAATGAATAAGAAGTGTCTACTTTCTTTATTTTATTTTTGCATTAATTTGGTGACCGTCATGGAAACATACTTGACAGAACAAAATAACAAAATTGAAAACGATTCTTCTGTAAAAATTTGAAGCTTCTATTATAGGCCTAACCTTAAGTTTAGGAGGAGAAAGACACCTAACTCCCTCTGATGCTCCCCATCAGGAATCAGACAAGAACTGCAAGAAACTGGAAAGATACTAACATGAAATTAACAAGTATGGAAGAAGGAAGGCTATTCGTAAACAATTCGTACACCCATTCGTAAACAAAGTATGGCCTTGATGTAAAACGTAGCTTTTCTTCTCTTAAATGTCAGGGTTCCCGGCTCCCTTCTTAAAGGACCAGTTTTTATTTTTGGATCTTTTTTTCAAAATGACTGATTCTAAATCATGCTTATTCTAAAGTAGTGACAGAATAAGAGGCATCTTGAACGCTAAGGTAGTCAGTAAGTGGAAAGTCGGCAGAGACCCCCATGTACGGTTAGTCAAGGTGTGTAACTTGCTATTTTGTTACAAATGGTCTCTTAACGAAGTAGAATGGATGAAAGATTGCAGTTACTAATTTAACTGTTTCGGATGCTTGTTAAAGAAAATTCACATCAAAGTTACTTGTTGTTAACGTCATGAATCAAATCCATGTTCCTTGTGTAAGTAATATTTATTGTCAAAATTTTCAATAAATTGTAGATAGATGCATGGTGTGTTTCCCTGGTTCTTACTCTTAATTTTAGATGTGCTAGTTTTCATCGCATGATACAGGTAATGCATGTATCTCTCGTAGTGACAGCTTTTACCGTTTACTTAGTTTAATTGTAAGCCCTTAATTCATGGTGATAGAAAGAATCAATCTCAGTCTCGAACTGTAGACAACGAGCTATGCTTGATTACTTAAGCAATTACTAGTTAATAAGTAAAAACTCTTCAGTACCTCACCAGCATCTAGCATATGTCTAGATTAACTAGCAAACTTGGTGCATAAAAATACTTTTTTTTCCTACTTGATTGGACCCAGTCCTCACGAATTTCATTTTGATTTCAACTCTTCTTGCAATGAAAGACACCCAGTCTCTTAGTGGGATTTGTTATTTTTGCGAGCCAATCCTATTCAGTTTTTATTTGTTTTTGTGAGCTATTTGCTTTATTTTAGGGAGTACAAACCCAAACTGAGTTATCTGCACCAAGACGATGAGAGCGACAAGTTAGCTGATGAAATCCAAGCGGAAAACCCAGTACCTTACCTTTGTGAGCCATACTTTATTTCGTTACAGAGCCTGAACCCTAGGCCATGCGTCCTACAACAGTCTAACTACAGGAACAGAAATCAAACACTGGTATCGACAACAACACTAACCTAATGGAGCCGTGATGAATTTAATAAGGGCCTTGGCCTGAAGCCGTACGCCCAACACCTAATATTACAACCACCAATGGCTAGCAGGAGCCCCTCTTTGCAACAACAATGTTTTCTGACAATTAAGTATTGAAACGATACGTGCATAACACTTAATCATGTTATTATAGACTGTTGGATGGCAATGCACACAATGTTTAAAACAATAATTTTGCATTTATGCGCCACTTCAGGGCCACCTGCTTCTAGCTGCAACCCTCATTTTAGAAAAAGGTACTTCCCCATTCGGCGCTTGACTAGTCTGCCGAAATTTAGATTTGGCAATTTTCCCTATAGGTGTCTTTATACTGTGTAAGAATTAACATGATAGCCATCGGACCCTGGCTAGTAATGCAAATCAACGTTATTGAGGTCACTTTTTCTCCATAAACTACTCATTTCCGACTGTTTAATGTTGAAGTTTTCTTCATTACAGTACCCTGTATACCAGATTTCAACCATTTGCAAAGAATTCTCCTCCATGTGGAATTTGCACCAGTAGGCAAAAATAGGGTACACGCTTGTTACAGTTAAGACACAGTCTGCTAGTGAGCCGCCATTTTACATCTGACAACAATATATTAAGCTCTGACAACAAGTAAATCTCATCTACTTTGCGGCGACACACTAGCATGTGTCTAGCTAGACACTTAGCCACACAGTGGTCTTTATCATATTTTGGAGTACGAAGCACTTGTTTGTCCCTTATGCACCATTTGCAGGGAACATAAGACTGCTCACATCTGTTGTGCATTTTACGTAATAAATCAAGGCTTTTCCTTTCTTCTTTCCCTTCATTACACGATGAGATTCGGCATTGCACTCCTTGGTGAATGTGATTGGTCAGTTTCGAATTATTTTCAACTTTCACTTTCGACCAAACATGTGCATCATCAGAGGGCATGTTGTTACGCAATTTGAGCATTTCCTCAACAACTGTTGGATGACTTGTCCGGTTGTCGTCTTCAACGTCATTGCATTAACATTCACTACGTTTACACTACGTTTTACGCCACAAGAAAGCGCGTTTTAATGATGCGCTTTGAACCGCGCATCAAAAAACGGCACCTGTTTACAAGTCGAAAGACAGCGATTAGGGCCAATGAGCTAAGGAAGGCGCTTCATGCAAGTATGCTCAGAAAACCATTCCTATCTACCCTCCCTTTGGCGAATAGTGAGTTGGTCCCACGCTGCTCTAGCCCCAGCATGTAGTAAACTAGGTCAGCTTAAACCCAAATAACCAAACGTATTGCACGTCTTAGTGGTCTGTCTAGTCATGTACGCTTATTTTCAGTTTATTTACCTAACATTCGAGTTGCACTAGCACAAAATACGTGGCGGCCGTAATTGTGTCCACCATCTTTACCAGGCGTTCTCTAACGTCTCAATGCGATTGCGAGTATTTACATGAATAAAGACGATGCGCTTCAGACGTCCGATCCAGGTCTGTAAAACGCTTCGGTTTCTGTAGCGCCAGACGGATAAAATGCCACGATGGGGTGTTTACAAGACCCACCGAGGAGACACGGACGTGATGTGCATTCCTCTGAAGTGCTTCGAAGTGGTCATGTAAACGTAGTGATTGTCCATCAGTGCGATGCTTTTTTCAAACAACTTCCTGGGTTTGGGGATAGTATGGAGAACCTTGCACTTGCTTGAGTTCACATACCTCTCGGTTGCACTGTACCTCACCTGCAACACCCTACTCATAGAGAATCTTTATTAACTCGTAAACTACTGTTTCTAAGATTCCTGCAATGATCGATATTAATTCTGGTGGGTCATTCGGTTGCTAGGCACACGTCTGTTTAATCATGGTTCCCCTTCATCGTTTGTTTGATGTGTAAACAGTCTTGCATTTGGTAACCGGCACTTTTGTCCAACTGTGGTTTCGTCATTTTGTTGGCATGTTAGACACGTTTTAACAAACCCGTCTACTGCAGTCTTGGCCAGTTAGAATTCTTCCAAATTTCTTTCTTTTGTTTTCTTGCTTCCTAAATGTCAAGTAAAACCACCAGAGCCGAAGAAGAAATTCGAACCAAACATCTAAAAGGTAGTATCTTCATGTCACCTGGAGGTATTGATGAAACTGAATACGATGTCCCAACCAACTCCAAGTGCTGGAAAAAAGGTAAACCAACTTAAAGGAACATTCCTTCCGGTTGGCTTTCCTATCTAGCTCAGTTTTGCAACATGAGTTCAGACGTGTGTAAATGTCGCAAAGGAATTCGTTTTCCTATTTTTCCCCTCGAAGAAACGGGATTGTTGCAGTCACTCTTACCTATATAAATGTCGCAAAAGCCATTTCAAGCAGGATGCTCGAATTAGTGAGAAGGTATGTCCTTTAAATTTTTAAGAAAAATTAAAATAGTTTAAGACTTTAAAAAAGATGGGATCAGATCCCCTTATCGTCACTATGACGTCATCATTGAACTAGTACCTTAAGGGTAGAATAATAAGAACTGTACTAGGCAATTAGGATAACCTTTTGACTTACAGTTACCAATCTGCTTTTACTGATGTGCAATCGTGATATCACGACAATCATTTCGACCGTCACCACAGGGACTATGTAGTTTGCATGTGGAGCAGTGTGGTGCGCCACCTGTCTACTGGTGCCGTAAGTATTAGTAAAACGTATCATACCACGATGTAATGGTGATACCAAGGAAGGTACCGCACCATAAAGTAATGGTGGTACCAGAAAAGGTACCGTATTACGATGTAATGACGGCGGGTGTACTTTTGGTTTCGATTCTACATGTTAAAGATATAGGAAATTTTGGCTCGTGGTCGTAAGGGGATGTCTTCAGTTTCGAAGCTGGTACTGATCGCTATAGGCGGTAAATCTGGAATGTCCAGGTGTAAAGGTAGGATGAAACCACTGATGAGTGATAATAATCTGGACTGGCCCAAAGTAGAATGGCGGTGGTGACACCATTGTATTGTGGTGTGGTACACAGTATTTAAGGTGAGGAAGTCGGATGACAAATTAAATCGCATTTTAAGGAAGAAAAACGTATATTTAATGTAGTGTCTGCCATTACATCATGGTACGGTACACCATGTTAAAGGGATAAGAACATGATGTCTTTATACATTAGGCTTATTTTAGACATATTTAAAGAACTGTTAACATTATATCATGGTGTCTGTACATAGTGTTCGTGTTATAGAGAGGTATCGGTAATGGTGTCGGTATCGGTCTGCTGCCATTAAATCGTGACACGGTACACAACAGATTAGCAGACAACATTTTAGTAATAGGGTGTCCATATACTTATCAAGAACATGACTGAAATAAAGAAGACGAGCAATAACTTGAACCAACATGATAGCGATGTTAGCGTATATTTAACACGATAGTGTCAGTGACAATGTAAAGTTCAAAGGATGAAAGGACACAAACAATGCTTTGTCAGAAAACTTGTTTATTTAAGTTTTCAAAAGCGAACTACTAATTGTTGAGAATGGATTGCATATCGACAAATTAAGTTTCGAGTTCACCTGAAATTGTCTAATGTCCATAAATGTCCAATCTGGCAACTAATTCGGCACATCCATAATTTGGTAAGTAGCCAAAAATATGGTATGATATAGCCTAACTCGTCGTTCTGCAATCTGAAGAACTGCGTTCATCATAATCACAGTTTAAAGTAATAGCCTAGTACCATTTTCTTCATGAAAAATGATGTTCCACACTAAATGTAAGAAGTCCCAAACTTAGGAAAAGATTTACAATCTGTAAAATCAAAGTTGAGAGAGCGACGACCTCATCTTTAGTGAGCCGTACTCTACGAACTGCCGACATGTTGGTGGGTGTCTAACCCTCTCGCAATACGTTCGTACAATCTTAGGGTGGAGTGAAATTTTTTTTAATGGGCTGGGCATGGAAAAGTTGCCTTTCGGTACAAAGTAAGCTGTGTTAAAAGTATTTTACGCTAGTTTAATATTTAGGTCTGCCCCAAGCCACTTGAAAATTTTGGATTTCGTTCATTTTGCGATATTAGGCAAAAAGGTTAATAATTTCTCATAATTACAAATTAATTTGGGCTGGGTACGGAAATGTTTTCTTTTGGTATAAGATAAACTGTGATAAAAGCATTTTGCCCTAAGTTAATATTTAGGTCTGCCCCAAGCCAGGTGAAAAGTGGCTTTTTCGGAATTTCCGGAATCGTATTTCCCTAAATCATAATTTTATTTAAAATTACCATTGTTTGAAATAAATTATTTAATTTGTCTCTTTTATTTCAGATTAGAAAATATTTAGAATGGCTGGCGTTTCCGGATGTACCAATTACCCGATTTTTGGAAACCCTTTGGATTTACTAGAGACTGTTCTTCCCAGAAATGTTGGGGTGATGAAATGTTACTTGTTACTTCTTCCTTAAAGCAGAAATGACAGAGATATTTGCAGAAAACCCATCAGTCGCTGAAGTTTCAAACTGTGTTGCATTCAAAGTCGAAGCATTGTGCCACAAGACATCCATTCCAATTTTAACACACAAACTCATTGTAACGAAGATAAAAGAACTTCATGACGAGCTTCGAAATTTGCTCAAATCCTTTAAGAGCCGATAAAATGATCCTGTCAAACAAAGCTACAAAATTATTGCACAAAATCTAATTCCAAGTTGT
>JAHWFP010095737.1:0-14465 GCA_023313725.1 Lithobius niger | reverse complement strand
CTTTATTTGCGTGTAGTCATACATATAATACGCCAGCAACCCCAGCCCCAAAACTATACTTTGTTCCACATTATGTTTTCAGAAAATTGACTGTATGACGCCACGTTTTCTTCCACAATGAGTGCAAAAAATCCGTAAACATCCCATTCGTAAACTTTAACAGTAACTTTGTTGAGTCTCCAAGTGGGATATCCACATGTTTTTGCACTCTTAGTGCAAGGAAACGAGTCGTCATACAGTCAGTTTTCTGAAAACATAATGTGGAACACACTATAGCAACAACAATCAAATCAAACAACAGACAGTGTCAACAACATCAGTCACACCGAGTCGCCAGCAACACCTATGCCAACTCCATCTGCCATTGCTGTACGTCAATATGGTAGGAATTGAGAAGGTGGGTGATGGGGGACCCTCTTGCTGTTAAGCATTTTTTTCCTAAAGCTAAATCAAGCCTATAGTTCCCAAATTTCAGCTGAATTTCTTGCTATGTCACTTTGGTTTCCGTGCAATGGCTAATTGGGTCTTAAGTTATGCTGTCTTCGTTAGGCTTAAAGGCGGGTTGCTAACAAATTAGAGTCTGCAGCAATTAGCCCTATCGAGTTCTCTCTCAGAGGAAACAAAGAAATGCACAAAGCAGTATATTTATACACACAAACAAGCCACGTGCCTCCTTAATTAATGAATTATTGACTTTGGGACGTCCTCGTGCGTCTGCGAGCAAGCTGTACCGGTTAACGATTTTCAGGCATGAGAGTGGCCTTGAACAAAAAATGCTGAAAAGTATTTTTGAGCAAGAAACTATGATGGATTTTTCCATTTTTCGTATTAACAATGGATAAAAGCTGAACATTTTTAAGATTCGTATTAAGGTTGCTTGTAAGGTTCACCTAAATTTATACAGAAGACCTGCCTTAAGTTCAAAACTGAAGTCCCAAGTACCAAAAATAAATAAAAAACCGGAAACTTACTACAAATGTTGCTCAGCACAAAAAAAGCTGAAATCAGCTAATTTGCTAAAATTTCTCATGCCTGGATATTAATGCTACTGGATGGCGCCAGGGTATTTTTTTTTTATATTCTACTGTGGCGCCATCTAGTAGAATTGATATCGTTAATCTTTATATCTTGTTTCCAGGTGCTAGAGGACGTACCAAATTTTTACTCAATAATTACGGAGGCACGTGGTTTGTTTGTTGTGCTAAAAGATATTTCTTTGTGCATTCCTTTGCTTGCCGGGGGCAAGAGCTAGAGAGAAGAAGATAGCGCTCGATGGCAATAGATGTTTTAACTTTCGTTTGGTGGCAACCCGCCTTTAAAGGTGCCTGTTCACGAATGACAGGTTGCATTTACTGCCATCTACCATTATTTAGTTCTATGTAGGCTAGCATTTGGTTTCAACAAGCGAGTTAATGAGCAAAGAAATTTCTTATTACAAAACAAACATGCCGCTTAATTATTGATTAATCTGTTGTGTAAAACGCCCTGTGTCATTTTACCTCTTTAGTTCTTGCTTAATTTCCACATTCAGTGATTAGCCTAGATTAAGTGTTTTAATCTTTATATTGATAGGCTAAGTAGATTATTTAATATTAATCGTTGAACAGAAATTGTATGATAATTCTGGTCTGTATCATGGAGTCGTTCAGTTTCGTTTCATGCTAGAACGCTACAAATTGAAAACGAAACTGTTAACGAATCCAGTCTTTAAGAAGAAGCGCCGGTGGTGCTTTTTTCCTGACACTAGAGCGCACCACTTGTTTTCGGCGACTATCTTTTTCTTCTTCTGGTTGCCTTGATGGAGAAAAGTTTAACCTCCATTATTGTCCTCACAACTAATGCCTTGTATTTTTCTTTTTCATGCCTTGTCAAGTATTATTTTATTGAAAACGAAAAATAACGTTGTTCCATGTAAATATCTGGATAAAGAAGGTAAGCGTTGAAAATAAAGTGCTCGCAAAGATATTGACGAACGAGTGCCTACATTAACAAAGCGACTTTACCGTGCACGCTACTAATGGCCGCCAGCAAATTACATATTCTTTAGCTTAGCGGTCGTTAAAAATTATGGCAGCCCTAAGGACATTTAATTTGTCTATTTACCCAGGCATTACTATTCAGTTTACTCTGCTAAAGAATAAAGGTTATAGGCCCAGAACGATATATTACGAGTGAAGTTTTTCCTTAATAGCTGCTGAAAACCGAATTTTTGTAGACGCCATAGAGTGGCGATAGGCTATACAAATGTTTGCAACGGGACTCGACATTTCCACACAGAAAAATCCCGTCCGCCCGTAATTTATACTAGTGACTTTGTTTAGTTAACTAAGAAGTGTTAGTACTATTTTAGAATATTCCGGGAATATTTGAAAGTACAAAATATAGGCTGCCACGAAATACACGTTGGCAATAAGCACTATACATGTGATGTATGCGGTGAGGCCTGGCCTCGTTTATTCATGCAGTTTCTCAGTTAAAATTGTTTTTTGGCAACGTTTTGTGGTAGAAGGAGTTTACTACGAACTTTAGTAAGACTATTATGCCCTTTATTAAACCCTTCAAATACAACACATGGGAGAGAGGCCATTTAAACGCTCGCAGTGTGTGGCAATTTATTGAAAGTCCCATTGAGGTCGGCCCAAATTGGAGAGAACAACAAAACGAATTAGTGTGCCTGCCAAACTAATTAAACATAGCATTGTATGTATATTTGGAGGACGTATTATATTTCTCTAAATACACAGTGGAGAGAAGCCATACTCATGCTGGGAGTGTGGCATAAGCTTTACCACACAAAGCAAATAATGCAGTGAATTTAAAAGCAAATGAAAGTCATATCAAGTTTTAAACAAACCCTATGATGTATTATAAAGTACTCACTACAAATTGCCAGCCATACCAGAGATACTCCACTAAAGTTTGTCATGAATGGTGAACATTTTTTTGAGAAAGCTTCAGTGCCACTCAAATTAAAATAGGGGTAGTGAAGGAAACTCAAAGCCCTAAGAACAGACAACGGACTTGAATATTGTGCCGGATATTTCAAGAAAAAAACTGGACCGTTTGGGGATCCATGCCCAACGTACAAATGTGTACAGCCCTGAAATGAATAGGGTTGCCGAGCGACTGAATCGCACCATATTAGATTCAGTGAGAACCCATCTTGTAGCAGCCAAGTTATCAGCAGAGTGGTGGACTGAACTGTACTCACTGCAGTCTATCTGAAGAACAAGGTACCTCATACAGGAATCAATGGTGAAATACCTGACGTGCTGTATGATGGGAGGAAGCCAGCAGTACATCACCTACGGAGAATAGGATCTCTTTGTTTCATTTATGATGACCGTCGTCCCAAATCAAAGCTGCGACCAAGATCAAGACTAGGCATCATGATGGGTTATGCCTACACAACCACTGGTTATCGCATTTGGTTTCTTGACGAAGGATATATCATCAGAGTGACGAGGAATGTCAGATTCGAAGAAAAAACGACTGGCATGGAAGTCCTTAGAAACGCCAGGAAGAACACCTTCGTCGAATTCATCCTAGAAGATCAACTGCCAGACTTGCCATCATGAAGAGTGCAGCAAACAAGAGAAAGAGCGAACTGCACCAGCGCCCATTGAAAGAAGAAAAGAGCCTGCAGAACAACGACCTGTCGCAGGAAGACATCGTGAGAATCCAGCTCACTGCCAACTAGAACTGGTAGAGTCCCCGAACCAGGATGGGAACATCAAGTCGTTACACACAGATCCGGGAAAAATGCTGGAAGAGCCGATATCTACTACAGATATAGGGATGGTCCACGACTTCAGTCAATAAAAGATGTCAACACGTTCTGTGAAAAGAACAATCTCAGAGTCAACCCTGGAACATTCGACTTCAGCACCAAAAACACAACGCCAGTGAGAGGCGAAGAAGTTGAATATGTAGAAGCAGTGCGAAGCGACACTGAGCTGATGACACCCAGAACAGCTACAGATCGAGACTCGTCTAAGGAAAAAGCTGACAGCAAGGAATTTTTCACAACTGCGAGAGAAGACATAAGCTTTCATCCTGAAGCCCTATGCGTGGAAGTAAGAATTCCAGCGAATTACGAAGAGGCTATCCATACAGCAGAGTCAGCTGTGTGGAAGCAAGCGATGGAAGAAGAAATAGAAACATTGCACCAGCGAGATGTTTTTTACAGAAGTCCTGAAACCTACCCAAAAGAAGCAAATTGGAACTCGTTGGTTTTACACCGTCAAGAACGACAGTTGCCAGGTTTCATGCACGCCTTGTAGCACAAGGACATGAGCAAAAGAAAGTAAGCGATTATTTTGAGACATATTCGCCCGTAATCTCATTCACATTAGTGAGATTATTTTTCACATTACTAGTCGTATGTCTAGGATGGGTACAGTGCCACCTAGATATAAAATGTGCTTGCCTTTATGGTAGCCTAGCCGAGGAAACCTATTTGAAACCTGCCCCGGGATTTGGTTCAGGTGGAGGAATCACCTGGAAACTGAAGAAGGCCCTCTACGGACTCCACCAATCAGGGAAGAACTGGTTTGAAGAGTTATAATAATAATAATAATAATAATAATTTATTCAGTATAGTATACAGAAGGAGCACGAAGCAATAAATGCCCGTATGTGCACTGAAGGGAACAGTCAAAAACAAGAACACAAAACAAAAAAGATAAATTCTAGTTACTTAAGTTTATTTACATGTTTGTTAATTTTATGTTAATACACATTGCCAAGAATAAGGACTACCTTCCGCAAAATATCCAGCTTTTTATCTGTTTTCTCATTAAGTATGTACTAGTGATGTTTCTGTGGATAAGTGGAATGTCATTAAAAATCTTAGGAATAACAAAACTCATTCCTCTCTTGCCATAAGAATTTCTCCATACTGGTGTCTGGAGCCAAGCATTATTAATCCTTTGTGGTCTATTAACAGATATTTTATTGCTATTGCTGTAGTAAAACTTTGTGATGACACTGTAGGTGAATAATTGTTTAAAAGTAAAAATTTGGTTTTCTTTAAAAATTTCCGACGTTGTTTTGTCAGCTGCATTGTTAAAAAGTGCTTTTGCTGCTTTATTTAATGTTTTTTGAAGTCTGTTTAATAAGTTATCCGAGGTAGATCCTATGACAATACAAGCGTACCTAACTTTAGAAAGGATCCAGGCTTCATAGAGTGCTTTTTTCACTTTTCTATCAATATAACTTTTAATTTTGTAGAGTAGGGGTATTACTTGTCTAATTTTGTTAATCAAGTTTTCAACATGGTTGTAATGTTTCCAGTTTTCGTCAATTTCGAGCCCTAGGTAAGTAGTTTTGTCCACTTGTTTAATTTTGGTGCAGGAGCAGTTCATATTATTGCAATCATTTGCATGTAAATAAACAATTAATTTTTCTCTGCACATGTGTGAAGTTGTAAAATGCATAAAGTAGGTTTTTTCTGGGTTGATATAAAGTTCATTTATTTTGAAATAATCAATTATTTGATTAAAATCTGTTTGCAGATTACGTAGCATGGTATCTTGTTTATAATTGATTGAGATCATACAAATATCATCTGCATACATTGTTAAAATAGTTTTGAAATCATTACTCACAATATCATTAACGTAAACCAAAAATAGTAAGGGGCCCAGTACGGAACCTTGTGGAACCCCATAATCCACATCTTTCCACTGACTCAAGTTGCTCTCGATTTTAACACAGAAGGTTCTGTTTGTTAGATAGTTCATTAAGATATTTAGGCATTTACCTCTAATGCCGTATTTGTAGAGTTTTTCAATCAAAATATCTTTATCTAAGGTATCAAACGCCTTTTTAAGATCTATGAATATTGCACCAACATGTTTACCTTCATTTAGTGCACGGCTTACCTTATCATTGATGTGTATCAGGGCCTCATCAGTGCCCTTATGTTTTTGAAAGCCGAATTGCTGCGTATGTAGGACGCTAAATCTGTCAAAGAAACCTAGAATTCTACTAGCAAAAAATTTTTCAACAATCTTGTTTAAAACAGGCAGCAGAGAAATTGGCCTATAGTTAGCGCAATCCTGCTTATTTCCTTTTTTAAAAATGGGTCTTAACACCTGCTTTTTCATGTTTTTTGGCCAAATTTCACTTTCTATGATTGCCGAAATAAGTTTACTCATAAAAAATGCTGTATTTTCCTTTGTTTGTAAAAAATGTTCCATCAAAAAGCCATCAAGACCACAAGACTTTTTTGCTTTAATATTGTTCATAATACACAGAATATCTCTTTCGGTTGGTTTTAAAATTTGAATCGAATTGAAAGGGCCATGTTTACTCATATTTTTAGTTTTATGCTTTGTGCTGTCATTTTTCACTTGTGGAAGTGATACACTTTTGCTAATATTTGTGTTGATATTAGTTCTTTTTTTTTTTAATTTAGGTACTTCCTGTTGGTAGTGATCAGCAAATTTATTGCATATTTTTTGACTGTCTAAATTTGGGAAGTTTCTTTTTATTTGGCTGTCAATATTTAGATTATCATTTTTTTTCCGCAGATGGTATTAATTTTATTCCAAATTTTTGCACTGTTATTTTGATTGTTCCTGAAGAAATCTTGAAAATACGTTTGTTTCACCTTGCTAATGCTTTTTTTAACCTGCTTATTTAATTCTTTATATTTGCCAATTTGTTCCTTAGATGGTTCCTTAAGTTTAGAGATTTGTGTCCACATTTTATTTTTATGATTTATTTTATTTAAAAGTTCATTGGTCATCCAGTCATTCTTGAATGTCTTATTTTTATTCCTTGGTTTGTTATACAATTTTTTGTTGTTTTCGTATATATTTTCAATTTTATTCTCAATTTCAAGGTAGATTTGATCTGGATCATTCAACTCATTAAGAAAACTCCAGTTAATATTTTTTAGTTGTTTAACAATGTTGATATTGTTAAGTTTCCAAAAGTGTTGTATGTTCTTTTTAATAGCATTTTCGCTAATGTTTTTTTTGTCCCAAATTTGGAATGCAGTGAAATAATGGTCGGCTAGTTTAATCTTAATAACATACGCATTGCACTCCCAGTTTTTTGTTCTATTATAAATAAGGTCAATACTCGATTTTATAAGTTTATTGAGCCTAAATTCTTCTCTAGTGGGGGAGTTTATTTGCTGGTCAAAGCCAAGTGCTGCCAGTGTATTTTCAAATTTTTCTATGTCATATTTTTCACTTTCATCCTGGTAACCTTTTAAAACGTTAAAATTAAAATCCCCTACCAATATTATATTTAGTTTACAATTTTTATTTTTAAGTAAACCTTTTAGCTCTTTAATAAACTTAATTCTACTAGCAGACGGTTTTTTATAGATGGCGACTAATTCAAAAACATGCTCGCCAAGTTGAAACGTAAAGGTTATTGCATCGTTATCATCTATTTTAATGTTTTTATAACTAGTTTTGGTGATTCTATCTTCTAAGTAGAAGATTAGAATACCACCACCTCTTTGGTTTACTCTACAGTTATAGGCTTTCTTGTAGTTTTCCATGTTATACAGCCCAATTTCATTTTCCATTATGTTAATTTCAGTCAAAACCACAATGTCCCATTGTATATCTGCAGTTTCAAATTCAGCTAGCCAGTCTTCCCAGTTCAACCTACAACTTCTAATGTTAACATGTATGCACTTAATTTCTGTCGAAACGTTATCAATGAAACCCATTTTCAGTTCTTCAAAGTTGTCGAAGACTTCATTTATGAAGTCCTCGTGATTACTTTGTGTATCTTTAAACACTCTGTTGAATGGTGTTTGGAATTTCTTTCACAATTTTTTCCAGGTCTTCGTTACTTTTTATGATGCGTACTTGCTTTTCGTTTTATAATAATAATAATAATAATAATAATAAATGTTCGGCCCCAGAATAGGGGCAAGGAAGACGGAAGGGTCTCGGTAACACCGGTCCTGTGGAAACAAAAGATGGCAGCATCACAAATACGGGCGCTTAAGAAAGGTGGACAAGTCAACACGGTTAAGCAATGCCCTAAAAACACCCACCAAAGTTGCGGAGACAACTGCCTCTGGGAGGGCGTCCATGGTGCAACCACCCTGTTGGCAAAAAAGTACTAACGACAATCCAGGTTACACCTAGAGCTACACAATTTGAAAGAGTGGCCCCGGGTAAAAGTTTACCGGACTCAACTCAAAAAAAGGAAGATCCAAAGGAACTAATCCATGAAGGATCTTGTACGTAAGGATTAGATCCGCCTTTAGGCGCCTAAGCTCAAGTGATTCCAAACCAAGTACCTTAAGACGATTCCCTGGAGATAGTTTGCGTAGCCCACAAACTGACCTTGTAAAGGAACGCTGTACAGATTCCAGCCTATCAATGTCCTGTAGAAGATAGGGTGACCATACCGGCCTTGCATATTCTAATAGCGGACGGACGAAAACACGGACGGAAAAACACGGACACGGACACGGACACGAAAAACACGGACACGAAAAACGGACGGAGCGAAGTTGACTCGACAATGAAGAAAATAGGATTCTCGAAGCTAATCCCAACGAACTGTATTTACACATTCAAACGAAAAGCCGTAGTATTAGTCTACGTGGACGACTTAGCCATCTTTGCTAAAGATGAAGCAACTCTAAGAGAGGTCTTAGCCCTAATAGCCCGAGAATGTGATGTGGTAAATCTTGGAAGAATAAGTATTTTCCTTTGATTTCAGTTCGAATGTGAAGATGGAAGATCCATCAGAAAAAGTACATAGTAGGACTCGCAAAGCACTTCGACGTTGAAGAAGCCAATCGACTATTAGTGCCTCCAGGGTCAGGGGTGGCCCTATCAAGAAACAAATCACCTGTCGAAGATGAAGACTTTGTCACCAGTTACCGATCACTTATCGATGCCTTACGTACTTAGCATCCCGAACACGGTCCAACATATCACTCGCCGAGACAGCGCTATCACAGTTTAACAGCAATCCATCATCAGATCACTGGAAACTGCTGCTACGTGTGTTAGCCTACACATACTCAACTAAGGACCCGAGTATCTGCTTAGATGTAGCTCCTGGACGACCTGTCCTAACGTTTTACGCCGACACATCATGGGCATCAAACATAGATGATCGAAGATCATGGTCCGGGAATGTTGGATTCATCTCAGGTGTCCTGATCACCTGGAGAGTCCAAAAGCAGAAATGCGTTGTGCTTTCGATGATGGAAGCGGAGTTTGTTAGCCTAGCATCTACAGTGATGGAAGTACGATGGCCACAACCATTTGCCACGAAATGCCATCGTTGAACGTCCAACCACAAGCACGTGTGAAGTACGACAATGAATCAGCCATTGCCTTTGCTAACAATGAGAACGTGAAAATGCAAACGAGGCATATTGATCTGCGATAACGATTCATCAGAGAAGCTCTTTAAGAGAGAAGAGTTCTGCCTTACCTACATCCCAAGCAAAGACAATATCGCAGATGCCTTCACCAAACCTTTGCCTAGAAGTCTCTTTGTGCGTATCCAAGCAGCTTTGTTGGACTGACCTTTTTGCGAGTGACTGAACACTTGGACGCCTGAGATGAGCTTATGTGGTGTTGTGAAACTGAGCAAAAAAGGGGTGGGAATGTTGTGTAAAACGCCCTGTGTCATTTTACCTCTTTAGTTTTTGCTTAATTTCCACATTCAGTGATTAGCTAGATTAATTGTTTTAATCTTTATATTGATAGGCTAAGTAGATTAATTAATATTAATTAATATTAACAAAAATTGTATGATAATTTTCTTCTGTATCACTGGAGTCGTTCAGTTTCGTTTCATGCTAGAACGCCACAAATTGAAAACGAAACTGTTAACGAATCCAGTCTTTAAGAAGAAGCGCCAGTGGTGTCTTTTTCCTGACATTAGAGAACGCCACTTGTTTTAGGCGACTATCTTTTTCTTCTTCTGGTTGCCTTGAAGGAGGAAAAGTTCAACCTCCATTATTATCCTCACAACTAATGCCCTGTATTTATCTTTTTCATGCCTTGTCAACTATTATTTTATTGAAAACGAGAAATAACGTTGTTCCACGTAAATATTTGGATAAAGAAGGTAAGCGTTGAAAATAAACTGCTTGCAAAGATATTGACGAACGAGTGCCTGCATTAACAAAGTGAATTTACCATGCACGCTACTAATGGCTGCCCGCAAAATACATATTCTTTAGCCTAGCGTTTGTTAAAAATTACGGCAGCCGTATGAACATTTAGTTTGTCTATTTACCCAGGCCTTACTATTCAGTTTACTCTCCTAAATAACAACATCGATATTTCTGTAATCTTAAACATTATGGCGCAAGCAACCATGAAACTCTGGGTGTTGAAACTCTCCCCGTACGGAACAACGAAAGAGGTCGGGGTACGTTGCGCGCAATTATATATGTCGACATTTCTGTAATCCTAAAGAGTATGAGGCAAGCAATCGTGAAGCGTCGGATGTGCAACTCTAGGTGTGCTCTAGACACACTGTGCGCTTGTCCCACGTGTGCTAGTACCATGACAGGAAACCAGTAATTCCCATTTTTACCAAATAAGGCGGGTCACATACACTGCAGCGGGAGTTTATCGAGGGGCAGCAGGCCATATTTCTTTCTATAAATTTGATTATGCAAAAATGGACCTAATTTCTGTTAGTTTGGGATTCCATTTTCGCAGAAAACTAACCTCAGAATTTATTTCTGCAAAAATGTACATGGACTATCCAAACCAATCTTTGAATGCAGTATCGCAGGAGTCTGGACAAGGTTTTATAAAAAAAAAATGGAATCTGACATGGGGTTGAGGAACCATCAGGGTGACAAAATGGACCAATAGCCAAGAGCCAAAATTCAAACAACGAGACAGCGATGCCGTTTCTAATTGTTAAAGGCATCCCATTGTTAAAAGATTGATTGCTGATGATAAAGAGGCGATAGTTGTGAATAACGTTGTTTTGGGGTGTACGGCTATGGCCCCCAAGACCTCATAATAAAATTTTCCGCCCTCACTATCACACATGTGTCTATTAACTGTAAAGAATTAAGAGCAAAGCTGGACCGATCCCGATTACCGATTCCAAATGTATCCAATTCCGGTAGAAATCGGGTTCTGTAGATAAAATCCACATAGATCGGTAATAAACCAAATTGAAGATATTTTCCCTTCTCACCGACCGAATTTGACGTTTGAATACACCATTTTGAAAATTTTTCATCAGCTTTCCAATGGTCCAAATCCCAAGCAGCTCTCTCTTATTGTTTAGAAATTACTAGGCAAATTTTTTAATGATATCACTACTTTCAAAGGCCGACCTTTTTTGGCCAAACAGCCAAGAACGCGGAGCCCGCTCCTTATGTCAACAGTGGAAGTGATGACGGTCGTAGTTATTGTTGTATTAATTGGTGTAACGCTGCTTGAATAAAAGAAAGTAATTAGTATTCTTTTTAAGGTTATTCCTTAATTCTAAGTTTATAGCCATGAAAGTTGAACCCAAATATTGGTGAAATGGCAATGCGTAAGGCAGTACGCCCATTCAAGAAAATTGTCAAAATTACTCACTTCTTTTGCCAATATAAATTGGATCGATTTGTGAACTATCCACTCGATTGGCAATACTTCTCTTTCCCTTGGCACCTTTGGAAAAGAAAACAAAAATAAAAACGATAAATTTGTAAGGATATACAAATTACAAAATACACTAGCAATAATAATGAATTTCGATTTTAGTCTTCTGTACAGCCAAACAGCTGGAACGACTGTAGAAACGATAACAATAAAAATAAGGGAGCGAAACTGAAATAAAACACATGCTTAAAACATCAGTGTAGGGTGAGTTTGTCATAGCGACTCTTCCAGCTGATGAGCGTTGTAGAATTCACCACAGAATCAGGCAAGGCATTCCACCTACTGATGGAACGCAAAGTAAAACATGATTTGCCAATGTCAGTTCCGAATGCTGGCTTCTTGAGCTTCTTTGTATGACCACAAGTAAAACCAACATTGCAGAGTTCAAAAAAGGTTTCACTGGGCAAATCGATGGATTTATTTAAGATTTGGTATGTTTAAAACAAGATCTCCTCTTTTTCTACGTTCCTGTATAGCAGGAAGCTCCAACTGTTTAAGCCCATCTTCATAAGGAAGTTGCTTTAACTGTTTGCACTGATGGGTAACCATTCTCTGAACGTTCTCGATTTTGTGTTTTTCAGTTACGTAGTATGCAGACCGTACCTGTATAACCACTATAACCACTATAACCGGCCAAGCCAGAAGTCAGGGATCCATGGTCACGTGATGACAGTGCAGCAGTGACTGTGACGTCACTTGCCTCTCCCCTATTCAAAACTATTTATCGTCACTAACACAATTGATCTCGATAGGAATACAAAATATATCACAAACAACTTTAAATATATCATAATTCAGATTAGGAAATTAAAATAATTTTAAGAAAGACCAGGACTTTCAGATCAAGTTTTATTTTTTAAATTCAGCCTTTAATTTTAAAACGGGTTGTCGTTACGAGTGGAGCTAAGTATAAGGCGTGGTTTTGTGTTCCGAGAACGTCCGGAAACCGTGCTCATCGGCCGTTTAGGCTAAAGCTTCTTCCGTGGTTTTCGTTTATTGTAACGAATTATATACAGTTTGAATCGAAGACAAAATACGTTCGTCACGTTCAGATGTTGCCCACACACGAGTATATTGTCCGCAGGTATTGTCGCGATTACTGTGGTTACCATGGCAATGATTCCGCCAGTTTTTCGTCTTCTGTACAGCCGTACCGGCTAAGACGCCTATTGCAACGACTTTGTCCGTCCGCCCGTTTATCTGTCTGTCTGTCGCATTTTTCAACTTCAGAATGGCACCAGATAAAGATGACCAGCAACGACTAGGTAGTTTCAGTGACCAAAATTTACTTACAAAACAGGACAAATTAAAATATCATTGCTGCTGTGTAGCTAATAGGCTTTCTCGACGTAACTGAAAAAAAACCATTTGATAGCCGCATGTGAAACCTAACGGTAACATGCAACCATAATAACAAAAGGATTTCGTTACCGAAACACATTTTAAATAGTCTCGTCGCTTGCTGCAGGATGAATGGGCTCCTACCCTCGAATCAACTTCTCCGTTATCTGTTACCTACGAAACTTAAACGTCCAGTAAAACAAAAATTAGGCCTAAAAACTGAAAATTAGGCCTAAAATCACGATACCATGGCAAAGTTACGTTGCTACGAGTCGCTTCTGGCTTTATCAATAACTCTGTATTTATGCTGGCTACCACTGATATATATATACATGGCACGCTCGGCAACGCCAAACAGTGAAACTGTGTGTCGGGCGGCACAATGTGTTATATAAATGAATAGGCTCCACTACCTGCTACTTATGAAGTTAAATTCGCAGGTAAAAGTTAGGCCTAAGAGTTAAAATTTTTAACTGCTAAATTGTGACGGTTTCTGATTTTAAAATATATATAATAGAGATCGCTGTTGCAGTGCGCGATACAGGTGTGTGTGTGCCTCAACAGATTCAGAAATGGCGGAAGTGGCACAAGACCGGTTGCGACTTGGTAGTTGCTGTAGAGGCTTGTTAAGTTTCGCTTACTACGAGAACATATTTATCAAGTACGGCCTTCTGGTGGCGTTGGTGGAAGCAGGTATTATTTTCTAAATCTACCCTGGTCTTGTGACTGTCCTTTTTGCGAATATATAAAAACCGGATTAATACTTCAGGGCTACGTGCTTTAAGCTGTAACCCCTA
Source organism: Lithobius niger (assembly GCA_023313725.1). Lineage (NCBI taxonomy): Eukaryota > Metazoa > Arthropoda > Chilopoda > Lithobiomorpha > Lithobiidae > Lithobius > Lithobius niger. The sequence continues at coordinate 703 of JAHWFP010095737.1, read as the reverse complement.
TTTTAGAAAAAAGTCACTTCCCCGTACTACTCTTTACCTGCGTGTCAAAATTTAGCTGTTCCAGACAACGAAATCGTTCCACCTCGATGTGCCCGGTAATCAAACCAAGGCAGTGCCCGCCATTTGTTTATTTTCAGGTAAGTCTGCATTACCAACTTGACAGGAAGGTTGAAACAAATTCGTTAATGTTCAAAGTAATGAGGAACCTAAAATTTGTTAACCGATCGATCGCTTCTCTATCTTCTAGAAGCGAGCTGTTAAAACGATCCCAAGTACGGCAAGAACTAGCGCTCGGTTCCAAAGATGGCGACTAGCAGAAAAAGAAAGGACTGCTGTTATGTTTATACTAAAGATTTGTGCCGCAACATTCCATCAGCTATGTTTTCGTGAATTATTTCACTGAGTATGCGCAACATTAGCATAGCAATTAGTCTATGAAAGTTGAATGTTTTGATTGCATTTATTTTTATTTAAAGCGGAAAATTTACAGCCAACTTCAAAGAGCAGAAAGCATGCATAACATTTGCATTACCTAACGCATGTATTTAATTTTTTTTTGGCGGTTAGGTGAAAAATCATTTTCGAAGGGTAACATGAGAAAGTCGAATCGATTTATACGGAAGAAAAGCACGCAACCGCAAAAGTTACTACGGGTTAAAATTTGTAGTAAAATTAAACTTACGTCTTGCACTTTCGACGTCAA
>JAHWFP010095736.1:0-11502 GCA_023313725.1 Lithobius niger | reverse complement strand
GCATCCCAATCACTCTGCCACAGTGACAGAGACCACCGTTTGACAACGGGCCGGCACATCTGTTCAGAAAGCACAGGGATGATCTGCGGGCTGTGCTCACTCCTAGCAGCCTCACGAGCTAATCCATCAGCAAGGACATTACCTGGGTTATCGGAGTGGCCCCTCACCCAATGAAATTGCACATGACTGTTGCGCAATGCTACCCAAAACTTCCAGAGAATTGTGTAAAGCAACGGATCCTCAACATCCAGTCGCTCACACGCCGAGCGAAGGAGCATGTGGCTTGCCATGGAATTCGTGTAGAGCACGAATGAAGGCAGCTCTGCATCAATTGCTACATCTAACGCAACCGAAAAGGCCAGCAGCTCACAGAGTGCACTCGATGTGACCATTTCTACCTGTCGTTTTACCGTAATCGACGGAACCGCAACTCCAACCCCTCCTCGCATACTCTCAGCATGAAACGAGACGTCACAAAAGATTGTGCAGTCCGCAATTTTACCCTCAAAAACCTGCAACACCTCAGGACACCAGGTCCATGGACTGGGCACCCGCGCTCTGTCCACAGACGGATCTCGCCCTGAAACCTGCTGTAGGAGAGAGATTCCAACTCCAGCTTTCCCTAGTATGCTCCTAGCTCTGTCTCCCAATGCACCATAGTCAGTAAGGATTTTTCCCATCGGGTCCACTGGGCCTCGATTCAGGTTGCGAAGACACAGCGCAACAAGCAGCTCTTTAGCTCTAACCTCAAGCGGTGGCTCATTGCACGCCACCCGCAGCGCCTGAACCGGGGTGGAGGCCATGCAACCCGAAACTGACCTCAGTCCTACATTCATCGCCACTTGCAGCCTCTTCAGATGGTTCCTGGAGCCAGCTATAAAAGGAAGGTAATAGTCAACAACTGACCTCAAGAAAGTCCTATACGCCGCTAAGAGCATCCCCCTCCTCACATATTTGCCTACACAAAGAGTCCGCATGACAGCAGTGCGCGCCAGCAAGTTCCCTTTCACTCTGGCCACGTCACTTGACCAATCTAGAGTAGCATCCAGGACTACTCCAAGATATTTTACACTAGCTTTCGGTCGGATCACTTGATCACCAACTTGCAACTTCACCTGATCAACTGCCACATTTACAAAGCGTGCAAACACAACAACCTCTGTCTTTGCATGGGCTAAAAGCAAGCCTCTCACACCGAGATGCTGTTGAATATTGTCAAGAGCACTGTGCGCACTCCCAGTCATCAGATCCTGTCTATACCCAACAAACCACACAGCCACATCGTCTGCATAGCAGACAATGTTCGCTGCTGCTCCAATTTTGACCAACACCCCATTGATGGCTACTGCAAACAGCGTCGGACTTAAGCAGCTTCCCTGAGGAAGCCCTCTGTCAGTGGTTGCTTTCCCAGACCAACAACCAGCAACCCTCGTCACAAACGTCCTCACATCGAGAAGCGCTACTATGGTGTCAACCAGCTTCCTACTCACACCCATGCGCAGCAAAGTAACTTTGACCCACGCAATGGACACAGTATCATAGGCTGCCTTGATGTCTAGAAAGACAGCCAACACAACCTTGCCTGCGCCCATGCCTCCGGTATGCTAGAAAGCAGGAACAGGACAGCATCCTGCGCACTGCGGCCCGGACGATATCCAAACTGAACCCCTGCCAAGCACTCATAATACTCTAGGTACCAGCTTAGACGCCGAATCACCATCCGCTCATACACTTTTCTGATGCACGACAACAGAGCAATCAGCCGATAATTCATTATTTCCGACCTGTTGCTCCCTGGTTTGTGCACCGGCACCAAGATGGTAAACATCCAGGATGGTGGTAGTGGCAATTCATCAAGAACCTGTTGGAACAGGGACACCAGGGACATCGTCAGACTGTTGACGTATCATTTTGTACCCCACTCCATCAATGCCCACCGCACTGGAGTTCCGACACTGCTTTAGGGATGCATTAAACTCGCTGTAATCCCATGGCACGTCTCCAACCTGGGATGCAGCAGTAGCCTCCTGCGCGGGAGGTGCGGCCCCCACCGCAAGGCACGCAAACCTTGCGTTGAAGGCGTCTGCCATCCGCTCTCCATGCAAAACTTCATGATTTCTAATGGTGGCCGCCGTGCTATAAACCCATCTCTGCACCACTTTTGACCTGCTGCGACCTAACGTTTTCCAGGCCTGCTGGAGCGAATGTGCCCCAGCAACCTCTTTGCAGAGACGCTCGGCATATGATGCCTTTTCCTGCTCCAGAATATAATGCGTCTCAGCAGCTACACCACAATGTCAACCAGCGCTCTTCGCTAGGAGCCCGCTTCCACCGACGGTAAAATTGTCGCCTATCTTTCACCGTCACAGTACACTTACCTATCCACCATTGTGGACGATCACGCTTGGCTACTTCAAGACTCCTCTTCTGTTGTCCAGCGTGAATACTAACCCAATCTTCGAAAATCCCATTTGCAACCACCGGTCGCCGCCGCCGCCGTTGCTGCAGACAGGCGGAACTGGGTCCCAGCACCAGTCCGGGCCCAGACTCAACTTACCAACGTGTTCACAGGGCCACCGGGAAGTGATCACTGCCCCGGAGATCGTCGGAACCCTAAAATGAAAAACACGCTGAGATGCTGCGTGAGCACACAAAAAAATCCAGAACTGACTCTTGCACCCTGTCCTGCTGCCATCGAATAAACGTTGGCGTGCCATCTTGCATGATCGTCAAGTCCCGACTGGCAATAACACCCGCCAACCGTCGACCACGCGTGTCGACCTGAAGCGACCCCCAGTTATAGTGACTATTAAAGTCACCACCAATAACTACTGGGGACACAAATTGCCCAAACAAATTATTCCATTCAGCCACAATTGGGTTGACTGTCACATGTACAAAAACCATTGTGACCCATTGCTCTGCCATATACACCCTAATCGCCACCGCATCTACACCCGTCGCCAGATTAGCTACTGGACGGCACTGGTATGGTACCGTCCATTTAACGAAAATCCCAACCTTGACTCCCGAGTACACAAAGTCTGCTTCCCAGGCTGAAGCATCATATCCCTGCATATGGTTAGCCTCTTGAACACTAACTATATGTGCATGCTGTAACATTAGTTCAACTTAAGGAAAATTGGAAAATAAGCCAACAGCGAAAATCATACACTAGAAATAACGTAGTTCAGTAAGCCACCTTTATGCACTTACGTTTCCTTGGCGTGGCATGACCCGGATTCGAACCAGCTACCCAGTTCGCCCCCAGATCACTTGCATAGCGCCTTAATCGCTGTGGCCACATCCTCCACTGCACTGCCTCAGCTCTGCCTCTGTCTATTTATTAGTTCAACTTCGTGCAACTTTTGCCGAACTCCCCGCGCATTCCACGACACAATTTTGAAATATACAAGCTCTGCGAATGCTATTGGGACCCTTACTACACTCCCCCCGCTTCCCAACCCTCGTCCGTTCCACTACAACTTAAAATACTTTAATCATCTTGGACCTGTGACACGGGGACCCTGTTTGAAAGTAGCTCCTCAACTGCACACTGAGTAGCCGCATGCCCATGGTCACTGACAGCTTGTGAGCCTTCAGCCAGCTGAAGTTCCTCCAAATCCACATTTGTGTCGCTCAAGTTACTCTCTTCTTCAGGCTGATTCATCGTGGCGTTATTGTCTCGGGACTCACTGATTGACATTGATGTTGGAGTCGCCGTTTCACCACTCTTCTTTCTTTTCCACTTACGTTTTGGCGGGAGAGTAAGCCACGGCCCATCATTATTTTTCTTGCTCTGGCTGCTTAGTCACTCTGCCGACGCAAATTTTCCGCCGGGCGAGGTGCGTCTGGCTTGTTGCTGACAACTAATCGCCGCGGTAAGGCACGGAGCACTTGTACTCAAGGACGACAGCCCCCTGCAGACAAGGTCGCGCATCAGTGCGCGGCAGTTGCTGAGTACGTTGCTGCTGCTGTTGCTGCTGCTGCTGCAGTTGCTGGGACAGCTGCACTGCGCATGTCTGCGCACCAGACTGATGCTGTTGAACTGCAGTTGGCTTTCGCTGCGCTGCTTGCTGTACACACCTGGCACGGGCCGCCACCATCAAGTGTGGGCACAGGTGGCGTGGGTCGCACCAAATCCCGCACGTTACGCACTTCTGGGCTGCGCATGCGCGAGGATAATGCCTACGCATTGACCTACGTAAGCATTGTGGCGCGCGATCGTTCACCAAAACCAACGTAGGAACACCTTTAATTGAGACCACATCAGGAACATCTTCAATCGTGTAAGTTACACGCAGCCGCAATGTGACGTACCGGACCGACATCTCACATACAGCACTTTGCCTCGCAGAAGCAACTTCTCAAATGCATGGCTCTCCAACACTGCAACGCGCACTAGACCCGCTGCAACTTCCTGCGCTGTGATGCCTCGTGGCAGCCAGAGGAGCCGCGCTTGAACCGTCTGTTCATGAAGATCGTGCACTTCTACAGGGTATCCATTTATGTTTAGTATGGCCTCCAACAACTTCTGCTAGGCTGCTCGTATACGCACCTCTACTTCGAATGTATGGCTCACTCTTAGCATGCCAACCGCCTCTAGTTCTTCCGTGCCCACAACATCCTCTACAGCCAAGTAGACTTGAGTGAATGGGTATGGCCTGCCCGTCGATTCACATATCAGCACCACTGACCTTGGCATGACTGCATTGGTTAGCCCTCCTCCATACAGTCTCTTCAGGGCTTGGAGATTCCGTGAGTACCTCTGTCGTCCATGATCCACATATGAGCCTACAACACCTCTATCACCACTTTCACTTTCTCCCCAGATCGTCCTGTTTCCACATTTCCAGCCACTGCTGCACTGAAAAGTTTGTTTCCTATCTGCACTGTGGCATCTTGATCACCTAGATCACCCTGAGTACCTAGTGCTGGGCTTGCTACTGCTGCAGACTCACTCATGCCGCCATTCCTCCAAGAGAGCTCTACTCTTCATCACCGTGTGTGCCCCAAACTCCCTCACTCTCTTGTCACTAATATTCCGTTTCTGTGCGACCCTCATAACTTGCGCGAAGGTCTCATCAGATACAACACCAAAATTGATTTCACTGTCTGTTTACTTTCAATTTCCTCAGTTCATGAAGGAGCTCATCAACATCCTCAGCCATTTTAGCAAAGACAATGGAGTTTGCTGAGTGGTATTGTTCCCTAAATACAGTGGTTAAAACAATGTAAAACAATCAAAATGATCGTTTAGGGTCCTGTAACTCCGGAATGGATGGACCAATTGAAAAAGTGGTCCCTGTAAGGTTGAAGCCCAGGGAAATTTCTGGCTCAGGTCGTGTTTTAGATTTTAGGTAGGTGCAGCAGTTTTTTCTGAAACCGTGTCAGCCAAGAACAAGAACCAGAACAAGAACCAGAACAAGAACATCAAGTGAACAGTTTTCAAATTTACGTGTGGCTCCCTACGTTTACTCTTGCACGAAATTGCATAAAAGTTGATGTAAAGTTTGGAAAAGTTGCTATCTACTATCTGACCAAGTTTGGTCGAAATATATTGAATAGAAACGGAGAAATTAATAGTTTTAGTTTTGCTGGAGAGAGGACTTCAATCAAATAGCCGTGTATGATACCCACATTAACGAACCTTGATGGTTTCAAAACGTGGAAGGCCATGTTTTCCTGCCTTGCAGACGAATAAGGGTTGGATGCCACACATCCTCTACAGGGATCCTCGAGACCCTGTCACTGCCACACCACAAGAAGTGACGGATTGGTGTCAGCAAAATGCTGAATGCAAGTTTATGATGTTACGATAATGTGGACGATGGCCCAGCGCTGTTCGTTAACTGCCACAACATACAGTACACACGCTACATTTAGAAAAGATTAATCCAGGATTTCAGATGCATCCATCCATTTGATCAGATGTATAAACTGTGTGACCTGGTGAGCACCCACATGAGCATAAATCAAGACGTCATGTCGTCCTTGAGAAGAGCACAGACCTTGATGGAAGACATCGTAGCCACTAATTATCCACTGATAGTGGTTCATCCTTGTTCTTGGATCTTACGTGGGATATATCACCCTTCCCTCACATCACAAAGGAATCCCTGCAGCGTTCTGGGCAACCTCTCAACATAACACTAGTTCAAACGATACTCACAGACGGGCTGACATATGCCTCACAGGACCAATGCATTCTGCCATCGACCAAAGCATTAGCTTATCTATGCACTCAGATAGCTCGTAGTTCACACCTTGATTATGGACACTCGGAAGAAGTTCAACACCCCCGTAACACTCAAATGACCTTTACGAACATGAAGCCACACATCAACAGCAAGTTCCAGTCAGGGTCCAGCCAGCACCTTTGCCCAACAACAACTATCGGACCATTATCAAACTGTTACCCAGCCAATAGGTATGACAAACGAAGACGGAGTTGACTTTTTGTGCCAAGATCACGGGGCATTCGTCCAGGAAATTGCGGACTGCACACCTAAATTATGATAACATTTGACCCATTAGACTGTCAACGAAACCAACGACAGGTTGTATTTAGCTTATGATAATAAGTTTGTACATGATCATTCTGTTGGGTAAAAACCGGAGGGGAACCTTGTATTCACGATTCCGGTTAGATGCTCGTCATTGTGGCCAGTTCCTATTAGGTCATACAGTGGACTAAACGTCCAAGAATCAAAGTAGCTTTAGCGTTAAATGGTGTGTGTGTGTGTGCTTATGGGCTTTTAGTCAGTGACTTGCGTGTCACCAGTTATGATCGCAAGAGTAACAACCTACCACACTCTACTATCTGAAAAAAACGTTGGCAAATAATTTGGCAAATAATTGTAGTCATCCGCAAGGGGCTGGATTTAAACAACCTTGTTTCAAAAAGTATTTCACTTGTTGCTGTGTTGGCATTTCTGGCAAAATATAGATTACTGCCAGGAATTTTGACTATTATTCCCTATATATTACTTTGTTCTACTTCTTCAATTTAATTTGTAAGTCATGTCAAGGCAACGCTTTGCGACATTTCCTGGTAGAATATGCTGGCAAGGAATGTTGAAAAAATAGTGACTACACTTAGTATTTTGCATTGTAAATTGCCATTTACCGAGGAACCTTAGAGTTTTAAAGCATTCAGCTTTACTGCTTGTTGATGGGCATAGGACCGTTTGCTTCTCTGCTGTGGTATTTAATGCTCACTGCATTGTTTTATAAGAAAATTTAATTATTAGGTATGAGTTTTCAGAACTGTCAACATTTGACAAATACAACTAGTGAGTTTAAACTAGAAAGCTTATAAGTTTAGCGTTAAATTGAAGCCTGTAGATGTATAGAGTTGTAGATGTAGTTGTAGATGTATAGAGTTGTTGGATTTTGTGTTTAAATAAGTTTAATGGTTAATTGCTTGTTTTGACTGGTCTAATGATTAGTTATCTGTAAATTTAAGCATTACGTAAAGCAATTTATTTGAAAACAAGTATGCTAGTAAATAAGCTTAAGCTGTAAATTTGAACGCTACGTTGTGAGTAAAATTGTTTTGTTAAAATCCTAAAACTGTATTTGCAAGTCGATATGTGATTGTTTAGGTAAACCTTGTGCAAATTAGTATTTTGTTGGTTGAAAAGCTTTTTGATAAGATAATAATTTAGCTTAGCACTCTCAGTTAAAATGGCTACTACTGGTGCTGAAATTGAGGTTGTCAAATCCAATGGTTTGTTCCAAGAATTTGAACCAAGACAGCATTCTTTGTCTATGTTTATTTTAAGATTCAAGTGCTTCTTTAAAGCCAATTAGAAAATCAAAGACGACGATTTTGATCACAATGGGTGATTCAATGTTTCAAAACATCAATAAGAATTATCGATCCTCTTTCAATCGAAACCATTACGTATGACGCCTTAATAAAAGCGGTCGATACATCTATAGAGTCTGCATCCAGTACAATTTCTGAAAGGCTTAGATTTAATAAAAGGTCTCAAAAACCTAATGAGTCTATAGCTGAGTACGTAGACGCTTTAAAACAACTAACAAAACATTGCAGTTACGATAGAATCATTGTAGGCAAAATTAAGGAAGTAATGATTCGCGATAGAGTAGTGGTGTTAACAGCCCTACTTTGCAACACGAGTTAATTAAAAAAAACGCTAGACTTGCAGGCTACAGTTGAATTAGTGCTCTCACTGGAGGCTGCCGATTTGAACCAGTTAGAGATTAAACCAGCTCAAGTAGTGTTAATTTTGTAGTACAGAATAAGCATAAAAGTAAACATACATCTAAACATTCCTCCTCGAGCAGTAAAGTCCTGGTTTGTTTTTGTTGTGGCTTTAAGGGTCACGCGAGAAGTTGTTGTCGCTGTAAAGGTATAACTGTGGTAACTGCCATGAAAAGACCCATTTAAAAGCGGTCTGTAAAAAACATAAACAATTTAATCAGAACGCTAAAACATCTGAGATTAAACCGCATGCTAAAAGTAGTGGTAAAAAGCATAAATACGGCTATAAAAATAACAAAGTTCATTTAGTTCATCAAACTGAGGAGTCAGAGGCTATTTCGGTAGTTGAAAGTTCCAGTGAATGTGAAAGTTCGGGCGAGTCCGATGACCACTTGGATGCCAACGTACTGAGCATTGGTTCGGTTAAGGTGGAGAAGTGGACGGTCGTCTGTACCATCAATGGTGTGGAGTTGCCACTGGAAGCAGATTATGGGTGTGACGCTACAATTTTACCTTTTGGTTACTAGTTGGTATCAAACTCATTTTGGGAATTGTAAACTTTTTTTGGTTGTTTTCGAGTGGACGTCAAAATTGGTGACAAGTCTGAACAGGTTCAAGCTTTAACCTCCAAAAGTGAACAACTGCTCTTAATGGGTAAGGATTGGTTAGCAATCTTTGATTACGATCATAAACAGTTTTATCCTTTGATTTTAAGACACATTAATTGGATTCAGAAAGAAGAAGTCTTAGAAAGTTAACCCATAACCGCCTGAAAGAACTTTCAGACCCTTTTTTTAGTACTCGGGTCGGTTCTCGGATTCGAACCGGCATTCTCTTGGTTTGGAGCCGACGACGCTGACCACTGGGCTGTGACTGCCCGTGTTGCTCGGGGTCCCTGGTTACCCCTCACAAAGCTCGCGCTGGGACTTAGTTTTTCGCTGTTATACGTTGAAGGCGTACGGTCGTATCTAGGTGGTTATGGGTTAGCCGAGGGTTGAGAAAATAATTGATTGCGACCAATAACCCATAACCGCCTGAAAGAACTTTCAGACCCTTTTTTTAGTGGTACTTGGGTCGGTTCTCGATCCGAACCGGCATTCTCTTGGTTTGGAGCCAACGACGCTGACCACTGGGCTGTGACTGCCCGCTTTGCTCGGGGTCCCCGGGGACCCCTCACAAAGCTCGCGCTGGGACTTAGTTTTTTGCTGTTATACGTTGAAGGCGTACGGTCGTATCTAGGCGGTTATGGGTTAATAGATCAACTATTACTCCGGAAATTTGACAGCAAAATTTCCTGAATTGTTGGGGTGCTTCAAATATTTTAAAGCTAAAATAAAGATCAAGCCTCATGCAGTATCTGTTTATCACAAAGCAAAACCGGTCCAGCTCCGCTCGCTCTGAAAGAGAAAATCGATGCTGAAATCAAGCGCTTGTAGCAATGGGAGTTTTGGAGCCAGAAAGCAATATCAATTGGGCCACGCCCTTCGTTGTCATGCATAAGGCTAATGGTGAAATTATGATTGTGGGCAATCATAATTGACAACTGTCAATTCGCAACTTGAGATAGACCATTATCCAGTCCCCACTGCTGCCGAACTGTTTGTATAGGTTATCGCCTGATTCCCGACAGCGGAGAACTAACAATGTCGAGGGTCGCAGACCTGAGCAATTGTTAGTTCTTTGCACGAGGGAAGCAGGCGATAACTTATTTATCTACCGATGTCCGCATCTTTGCCGACAATGAAGAAGCACGCGACTCCAATAATGATGTAGTGCACGGAGTAGTCCAACAATGCAAGGCAGAAAGGGAAAAAAGTTTAATTTTGTATAGACCTATAGTGTTGTATTGTGGCTTCGGATTTAGTATTCAAGGATTTGCTTGATTTGTCGATTGATGGAGATATTTAGGAACAGAGTACGTAATAATAATGTTGGAGATGTTTGTGTCGGACAAAGAACAGCCTTCATTCCTTGTTGGGTCCTGCATCGTTGTATTGTAATCGAGTGCTGAGTTTTCAGCCCCTGTTGATTGTTGTGTTCTTGCATCCTTGTATCGTTACAAGAGGGCTGAGATGCGGATATCGGTAGATAAGGTAAGCTCTCCGGAAGTGACACGTTCAGTATAATTGATCTTAAAGATGCATTTCTGCAGATGGAGTTGGACCGAGAATCGCGAGAAGCTCTAGTCATCAATTCGCCTTTGAGTTTATTCAAATTTTTGTGTTGTCCATTTTGCTTGGCTAGTAGTCCAAGTATCTTCCAACGTTTAATGGTTACATTAACATCTGGTAATCAAAATTGTGAGTCATTTTACGACGATATTCTGGTTAGCGGTAAGGGTGTTGAACATGATGATTTTCTTAACCTGGTGTTGTCAACCTTACAAAATTATGGGGCCCGGCTTGGTCTGGGAAAGTGCATATTAGCTCAATCTGAACCGAACTACCTTGAACATAAGATCGATTCGGGGTTAACAAACTTACCCGAAGTAATTGAAGCAGTGACTGACGCCCCTAACCCAAGAAATATTCCCGAGTTACAGAGTTTCCTAGGTTTTATTAACCAGTATTAACCCATAACTAATTTGGCGCATCAACTAGTTCCCATTACGAAATTGTTGAGCCCTAAGCAAAAATGGATTTGGGGTCCAGAATGCAATGCCGCCATGGCTAAGGTTAAGCAGTTGTTTAAGACATCTAACGTTTTGGTTCTTTATAACCCTTAGTACAAGCTTAAACTGGCTGTAGACGTATATCCGTTTGGTCTGAGGGCGTGCCTTTTGCATACCCTCCCTAATGTTCTGGACAAACCAATTTCATTAGGTTCTAGTAAGCTTAAAAAAGCTGAACAGGGATACTCCTAATTCCACAGAGACGACCAAGGCGTTGTGTGTGGGGGGGGGGGGGGGGTAAAGAAATTCCGTCAATACCTTTACTCAGACCATTTCATTTTACAAACCGATTTTTGGTCCAAAAAATGGCACCTCGCAGATGGCCTGCGTTACGCTATGCAGCTCTATTTAGTGGCAGCATGTTCCTGGTAAATACAATTCAACTCCAGATATGCTGTCCAGATTACCATTGAGTGCTAAGGCTGAGGACTTAGATGAGGAAATTCCTTACAAAGTACTTTATTTACAATCTGTTCAGTCTTTACCAGTGCTTACCGATACTTTGGTGAATGTAATGACTAAGGATGTAGTGCTAGTTAGGGTGCTGAAGTATGTAAAGCACGGTTGGCCAGACAAAGTAGAAGATCCAGATATTAAT
>JAHWFP010095733.1:0-21993 GCA_023313725.1 Lithobius niger | reverse complement strand
CCAGCCTCCATGAGAAGTCTGATGACCAGACTTCTTTGCAGCCACCCATGTGGCTTCAAGGCGCTGGCATTTTGGGTGAAATTGAATTCTTCACCTTTGGAATAGAAGGTCTTGAGTTTCTGGTAGACTCCTTGGGGTGTCCATCAGGAGATGTAGGAGTTGAAGAAACGACGGTGCCCATGGCCAGTTTGAGCTATCAGGAAACAATCCGGGCGTTGTTTCTATTTTCTGCACAATTTGTGACAGAAATTTGAATGGTGGGAACATGTATCCGAAGAAGTTTGTCCAAGGTGTTGACATGGCATCTACTGCCAAGCTTGATCGTCTGGAACCGGCCTGAAGAACTGGGGAAGTCTGGCGTTGTACCATGTGGCGAATAGGTCGACCATTGGAGTCTCCTAAGTTGCGAACAGATATTTGCAGATGGATGTTTCCAGCGTCCGTTCTCTTGTGGGTGGTTTGTGAAGTCTCGAAAGAGAATCTGCAATTACATTACTCTTTCCAAGAATGTGAAGGAACAGTAGTGTTATTTCCGAATAAAAGCAAAACCTGAAAATCTCTGAGGTTACTTTGTGAAGGTTTCTGGATTTCGTTCCGCCTCATTTCCGGAGGTAGTGTAACGGCGGATGCTACGACGGAGTAGGTGCTTGTAACATCGCCGGTCGCATGGTGTAACTGAATCTTACTATCAATCACTCTACTTGGCGTTTACGTACTTTTTCGGTTAAACAGCACAACTGCTACTGTCCCGATGTAGGGAATGGAGCATTGAAGTCCTAATCTAAGACCTAACTAGTGATTAAATAGCGGGTAACGCTGCCACCAAGGTGGGAAAAGGCTAGCTAAGTTATATTTGAAGAGAATTGTCTTACATATTAACTTCTAGCAAAACAACGAACGAATAAACCGTCGGACGTTTAAAACTCCAGGTTTTTATTTTAAACAAACATGTTAAAATGACCGCACCTTACATTTGGTAAATATACAATTTGGTTTTTTAGGTTAAAAACGTTGTGACAATGGGTATATTCACCCGTGAATTGCTCGGGCTTCCAAAAAAAATCCCTTGCAATGACATCGTGTGTCGAGCCTGTGTCTCTTAAGACCAGACAATTGTTACCATTCACCGTCCATTCGTGAATATGCTTAGATAGGACCATTTTGGGAGGATTGTTACTAACAAAGTTACACTCTGCGTTAGAGGCTGGGTTTCCCTCTTGAGCAATCCGGGAACGACACTCGGATTTCTTGTGACCGCTTCTGTTACAAAAATAACAGATACCTTCAAACTTAGGCCTCCTAGGCCTATCAAACTCACGGTTGGAGTAGTTGCTGCTGGCCGAGTCTCTTTTACTCGAATCGGCAGAAGATGCTGCAGTACCAGCGGGTTTAGCTGCAGTAGAAGAGGCTCGGTGGCCACTTCGAAAATTGGAGGAAGCTTTGGAAGCTTGTCCAGACGACGACGCACTAGGTTGTGCCTTCCCTGTTTTAAGGGCCATGTCCGCAGAAATTTGTTTATTTCTGGTTGTATACTCATCACAGAGTTTGGCTGCTTCGTGTAACGTTCCAAGTTTAATTTGGTCCGGCAACCACTTGCGCAGTGCAATGGGGCATGATTTCGTAAATTGTTCAAGTAAGACTAAATTAGCTAACTTGTCATAGCTGCTATTTACTTCAGCTAGGGACACCCATCTTGAAAATAGGGTTTCGAGTGCGAACGCATGTTCGTGGAACAATTGTTCGGGGCCACGTTCAAGTGAACGAAACTGAGCTTGTACGGCTTCCTTAGTTTGGACAAACCTTTCAAGTAACCTGATTTTGACTAATTCATAATCATGCATTTCTGAAACAGATATTTGATCACACACTTTAATCAAAATTTCTCTTAGGAGAGGTTGGAGTCCGACGACCCATTCTGTTTTATCAATTCTTTGCGTTTCCATAGTTTTCTCAAAAATCTTTAAAAAAAAACTATTAATATCCGATTCGGAAGTCCATCTATTTACAAGTCTGACAGCGTCAGCAATTTTACCAGGTTTGTTTACAGGGACACTGGGGTTAGAAGGGGTAACGGTACCACTTGTAGGGTTTGAACTACCATTATTAAGATTTGCAGCCGTTAGCCTTGCTAGTTCGATCTGCTTATCTAACTTTAACAATTCACGAGCACTAGCGCGTTCGCTAATTTGTGCTTCCTGCTCCTTTAACTAAGCGTCTCGATCCCTTATTTGGGCCTCTTGGTCACGTAATGCTAGTTCGTGAGCCATGCGTTTATCTGCGTTGGCTATTTCTAAAGTTTTTAACCTCAATTCTTCGGTTTTAAGCGCGAGCTCTTGCTCTTTGGCTGCTAATTCTTTCTTTTGCAAGATTACAGCTTGTCTTTTTTCTATAGCCGGGGCTAGTTCATCAGAGAGATCGGTTAAAGAAATCCTTTCTTCTTCAACGGCATTTTGCAAGATCGTTACTGACTCGTGTCGAGTTTCGCACACGGTTAGGCCTAATTTAGTACAGGCCATTTTAAGGTCTTTATACTGAATGTCTTTAATGACACCTTCAAAATTATCCATGTTGGATGTTTTTAACTTTAGGCTTCAAAATAAAACTCTTATAAATGAAACTTCATTAAAATGCAGCCGCAAATTAATTTTACTTTTAACTTGAGCAGAGCGAGTTACTAAAAACACTTCTCTCCCAACACTGGTAGGTTTTAGCAAGAAATACACTTATATTAGATCCCTAGCAGTAAGGTGTATAAATAATTAAAATACCTAAAGGCTCTTAACTACAACACTCGGCTTGGCGGCCTTAAGCAAATCCTATGTACACTTACCCTGTACACAATCACTGTGTGGTCAGTCTAGTCCAAATCCAAACTTCCCACCTGACGAATGAATTGGCTGGCACACTTCTATGGTAGTATGACGTCTGGTTGAGGTCTACTCTACTGGAATGATGGTTGGCGTTGTCCAAGGTCCACTGAATACTGCTACGGAGCTTTGCGTCCTGGTGTTGGCCAAATCCACCGGGCAGCTGTTGATCCACGGCTTGTTGATTTCCACGGCTTGTTGATTTCCACGGCTTGTTGATCGACGGCTTTGGGGGGGGGGGCTGCTATCCTTGCTTCTCGGCTCCGGTACTGGTTTGGCTACTGTAGCGGGTGATGGGCACTGTTTTTCGTTTTAGTGCGGGCATCGGGTTTGCATTGATAGTGACGGCAATGCTGGCATCTATTTCGGCATTGATTTTAACTGCAATGCGGGCGTCTACTTCTGTGACTATAGTGTCTGAGTCACGGACATCTCGGTTGAAGAATTGTTCAACACAAATGGCATAGTAGCATGGCAGGGGGGAAACGCTTGAAGGAACAGCACCTGTTCATCCCACCGCTGCCACCATTTGTAACGGCGGATGCTACGACGGAGTAGGTGCTTGTAACATCGCCGGTCGCATGGTGTAACTGGATCTTACTATCAATCACTCTACTTGGCGTTTACGTACTTTTTCGGTTAAACAGCACAACTGCTACTGTCCCGATGTAGGGAATGGAGCATTGAAGTCCTAATCTAAGACCTAACTAGTGATTAAATAGCGGGTAACGCTGCCACCAAGGTGGGAAAAGGCTAGCTAAGTTATATTTGAAGAGAATTGTCTTACATATTAACTTCTAGCAAAACAACGAACGAATAAACCGTCGGACGTTTAAAACTCCAGGTTTTTATTTTAAACAAACATGTTAAAATGACCGCACCTTACATTTGGTAAATATACAACTTGGTTTTTTAGGTTAAAAACAATTCAAGAATTTTACATTAAATTCGCACTGGTGAACTTGGATTTAGTTCAAACAAAAACAATTTCAAATAGAAACAGTGATCTTTTTAGGCAATGGGGATTTCGCAAAAGAGCCCTCTAAATTACGAACAGTCTCGGCTGTGTAGTAATAGTAGACCTACCTATAGTTATTTTTCAAAAGGGAACACCCAGTTAATCAAACCGTACCCATCAGAATATCATGTTAGACAAGTGATGTACACTCCATGAAATACTGCGCTTCTGCAAATCTAACTGCGCTTCTGCAAATCTAACTGACCCGACGGCCTTTGTTTACATTAAAGTTGCATTAATGAAACTGTGAAAAGTAAAAGCTGGTTTTTAGTAAGGGACCGTGAACCCTTAAATTACGGCCGCCAACGTCCGAAATGCCGTATGGCTTGACGCACCATAAATTTACCTTCAAAGATATGAGGTTAAGTTTAAAATTAAACTATAAATTTTGAATTGTAAGTCCAAAAAATAAACTTTTAAAGTTAAACTAAGTCATATACGAACCACTACCTTTGCCCGGCATGGCAACAGTCGGACCGCGGCATCTCCACTCCCGACCAGCGTAGCGACCTCTAGCTTTGAGAATCCTGAGCTGTGCTAACGAAACTCTACTGCGACTGGGTTTTTATGCCTTCTGCTTGGCAGGCAGGTAGAGGGTTAGCGCGGACCTGTAGGAGAGCGACGGAGGGGGTGAGTGGGGAAGAGGTGGACACTTGGAGGAGAGACTGACCCAAACCGGCCGAGCTGTCGCTACCGGAAGTCGGCCATGACAGCGCGGACGGGCAGGGTAGCGAGGCTGCTCTCAATGCGTGGGGAGTTGACTCCGTGTATTTACATTGTTTACAGAAGGAGCTGAGTCAACAAAGGAGTTATTTAACGGCTTGTGAAATGATTAGAGGCCTGGCATGGAAGTGCAGTGAGTTTAAAACTCATAAACAACGTGAATTTAGGCCTATAAAAATAAACTAAGATGTTATGCATCGCAATTATTGAAAGAGGGGGGGAGGGGGAACGAAGTGTATTGCTCAGAATAAATATTCGACTTTGGGAAACAGATTGCTATATACAAGGCATGATTTAATTGAAGGAAAGCTAGTTTGTTTTCGTTTTTAGAGGTTTGCTACGGTCGGAGTTTGGATGGAGATGCTAAAAAAAATAGACATAAAAATTCATACACTGGGTCCGTAAAAATAAACAAACATAAAAGTTTGAGCTCCGGTAGGGTTCATGGCAAGAAGTTAAGTTTACCAAAGTGCATTAAGTGCAAAAATCAAAAGATTAAATATACCAGCTAGTTTCAAAAGGCTATACCGCAGGTTAGGTTAGGTTTGAACGTCGGCCATTTTTCATGAATAAACAAAGTCGTCACCTGTTACAAATAAAAATATCGTGTGTTGTCAACATCTAAAACACAACTAAGCTGGAAAGTGTTTCGGCTTTATGCCTAAGAGAAAAATATACATTATTTACATTTTTAATTCGTAATCGCCATATAGACGATTTTCTTCTGGTGTGGAAAAATTCTGCCCTCAGGTTTTTTCTTCGGTGGTGTTGAAGTGTCTCACCACGAGCGTCTAATACGAGACCGCGTTTACAGTAGGCTACTGCAGTGGTGTTGTCTATCTGGACTTGTCTATATCGTTTTCCCTGATATAAAGTTCTGGAAGTGGTTGAGGGCTTTGATGACTGTCTTCAGTTCTAGACATTTATGTGGTCCATTCCTCTCTTGTCTAAAGTCCTGAGGCTTTGTGTCCTTCAATGTGGGCTCACCAGCCCTCCATTGATGCTAGTAAAAACCAATGATGCATCTGTTGGGGAGAATCAGGTCTGGGTGAGGCTCATGAAAGTGGAACTGTTTGAGATAGGACTTGAATGCCTGACCACCATAGGAGTGTCTTCTTTTGTCTGGTGTGAAACTGCAGGTTTTGCCATCGCCTCTTCCCCGAAATGATGATTTCCCACCAAAGGGCTGGTGGTTGCCATATAGGTTTGAGTTGAAGCCATCCTGAACGGATTGGTTCCATGATTAATTTCAGTTATTCTTGTGACCTTGCTTGGAGAAGGGCTTGAACGGTTGTTTGTCAAGATGCAGGAACTGTTTGTCTCGGTTTGTCATCCTTCGGTTTACAAGCAACATCTAGATGAGGGGGGCAACTTAGGGATTAGACCTTAAACCAAAGTTTCGGCCTCGTTGATGGGTTGGTTACGAAGCTCTTGTTTTGTGGAATCATTCAGATTGGATGTTGATTGCAAGCTTAAGTCCTGTAAGAGGAGTGAGGAGTTGATGAAGGCTCTTATAATCCAGTTCACTGAATGTAAAGTGGCAATGCAGGCTTTCTTGAAAACCTTATTTATGTGGAACAACTAAACGTATAGCTTCTTGTGGTTTTTTTTTTCTGTCGAGAGCTTTTCACAAAGAGTGTTTGCAGCTGCGTTGAAAACCTTGGCTTGCGAAGGGGCTCTCAGGCCAAGTTGCGGTATCTTGTGGTAGTCCTTGAGGAGCGACCACAGCAATTCGACTTTTTTTTGGTAGGTGCATGCTTGTTCCCAAATCAAGATTTGCTTCAGCTGTTAGAAATTCACATTGCATGTAAGTCTTAAAGTATCTGGGGTTGGCTGTTCCGTCACCAAATGCCTTGAAGTCAAGGCGGGATGGGAAAAGGTCTTTCTTTGTTGAGTTAAAAAGGATCCCCTTTCCCCGTCAGAAGACCTCCGTTACCAAGCAACGTTGTTAGAATTGTTGTGGATTGGCCTACAACAGAACTCCATTTTTTAATAGAGGGTTCTCTACTGTGGGTTTATACAAGAAACTGTTGGGGATGACATCTTCCCCCATTTTAATTAGTTCACCTACAGGAATGCCGAAAGGGTCGACACTGTCACAAGTAACGGATACGTCATTCAAGTGGGCGTGCCTCGAAGCTTTGTTAAAATCTGAGTGACTTCTTCGGTTACGAGAAGAATCCTTGGCATTTTCGCCAAAATGGTTTCTTCCACTGTCAATCTAGCCTATTCACTGTGTCCGTGTATTTCCTTATCCTCACAGTGTTTCTTGCGTTTTTCATCCTTCAGTCTTTCTGTTTTTGCTCTTTTGTCTTTCACATAAACGTCTCTCTTCTCTCTCGTCGTCTTTAATTGTCTCTCTTTCATTGTTTACAATCTTGTCATTCACTCTCTCACTCTTTCGCCTTTCATTTTCCGTTTTATCAACATTCGCCTTTCATTTTCTGCTCTTTCGCTCTGCGGTGTATCAGTAATCACCCCTTCGTCTTTCTATTTCTGCTGTGTAATGTTTCAACGATCACCCTTTCGCCTGCATTCTGCATTCTTCTTTTCGTGTGTTTGTTATTAATGGACTTCTGGTTGCCAGATCTACCATCATTCGTAACGTGACCTTCAATTCATCTAAAGCAAGAAGACCATGTGCAGTAGCAAAAGCTGGAATATCGGCTCAACGGCCGAGACCAGCTGTCATCACTGGGAGATCATCGCCGATAGGCAGTATCTCTAA
This sequence comes from Lithobius niger, assembly GCA_023313725.1. Lineage (NCBI taxonomy): Eukaryota > Metazoa > Arthropoda > Chilopoda > Lithobiomorpha > Lithobiidae > Lithobius > Lithobius niger. The sequence continues at coordinate 14,657 of JAHWFP010095733.1, read as the reverse complement.
ACCTCTTGCACGGGCTGCTGGGAGGTGGGGTTCTCTTTCGCTTCGAAGTATTAGGCCAGCTGCTGTCAAAGTTCTGGTTGATCCATATGCGAACATAGTAAAAACTGCCAACCAGCGTGGCAGCAATGACCCAGTCTTCATCAGATTTGGATGAATCTGACAGTGAAGAATGAGCGTGGTCGGGGCCTGGAAGCTTGCGGATGTCTTTGGCCTGATTGAAGAGCTCATTAATTTCATCTTTCGAAAGTGGTTCATCAGAGGTCACAACAGGGCTTGCATTAGCTTTTAGATCCGATACTACCTACCGTAAATCGTGGTTAAACGCCCATGGGCTTATGCAGTTAATTTGGCAAAAATAGGGGGGTGGGCTTTAAATCAAGCATTATCACTTTTCTAACCTTTCTGGACATCTATACAGAAAGTTTGAAGCTTTTGAACCATCTATGAAAGACCAATTTTTACATCCTTTTAATTGCTGTGAAGAAGGGAGGAGGCTTGGGAGTGAGATGCTTTGTGCAGGTGCTACAGAGCTAAAGGAAGAGTCCACTATTACTACAGGGAAGAAGAAGGGGGGGGGGGGGGCAGTAAACATAGCCGTCAGTACTATCTTTATTTACATCATATAACTTTTAGGTAATTTTTCGTAGAAAAATAACAATTTGAGGGGTGGCGTTAACTCCACTATTTCATGATTTTGACTTTACAACATTTTAGGGGGTGGGCTTTAGCTTCAACTGTGCTTTTAATACAGGATTTATGGTAGTTGTTAAAAATGCTTCTTGGAATTGACTGAAAGATTCAGGGGTTCACCAAAATGTTGGGGGTCTTTAGGAGTCTTGCTGCATTTTCTAAGAATCCTTGGAGAGCTGGGAGATTTTGTGTATGATGGTTTACAGATGACCGATGGGTCGACAGTTGATAAATTCCAATTTGTGGCGGAAAGGGCGCACTGAGATTTTTCTTCAGCATTTGTTCTCTTCCCACGTTTACCTTTAAATTTTAGATTTGCGTATTTAGTCTTTACTTTGTTAAATTCTAGTTTTAAAGAATCCTGGTCTGCATTAGACGTTACAGACTGCAGCACAAGGCCGGTAAAATATTTGTGAAGCAGACCCAAGATCTTACTTAAAGTAGACATTTGTTCCGGTGACAAATTAGCATCAGAAAATAAATGGCCACAAAGATCATTAAAAGTTCTCGCCTTAGATGCTGAAGGTTGTGCAAACAAACATAGACGGAATGTAAAGTCCGGCAGAAACCTGCGGCGTGTTGGTGGAGGAGTGGTCTAGACTGAAAGAAAAATGGCCAGATGGAAGCGGCTCGACGCTGATGCCGGTAGACACTTCGGTCTTTCGCTGGCGACTTTTCGACATCGTTTCCCGGTCTTACGCCGACTTTAACGATAGGGCCAAATTGGCCGACCGCTTAGTCTTATTGCAGCGGGAAAGTCTTGAAGCGGTCAAAGCCTGTTTTGAAGCCTTCGAAGACAGTGTTTTAAGAAGTGACTTGCCAGGAGTTGGTGGAATGCTGGCCGGTGAAACTGCAGCAGAACTAGCCTTCTTTGTTTTCATTTGTTCAATACTGAGAAGAGAATTCCGTTGCTTTTCCAGGCTTAAAACCCATTTGTCAGCGTCAATTGACATACAAATCTTGCAAGGGTTGATTAAGCAATCACAAAACTGGTGCTTTGGCACGTAAGGTGCGGATCCAACCAGGGTTCTGACGAAACAATAGCTGCACAACAGCAGACATCAGGAAGCTAAGGTACAAAGCCTACCGCAGCACAGGAGCCTGGGCCAGCCGACGGCAGAAAGGGACTCTTCCTTGCTGGCTTCTTCTGGTATCCACATTCTTTCGCCATCGTATCTCGCCTTTCGCTGAGTGGTCGTTCACTCTGTAAACACCAGAGGGCAGAACACACATCTGAACAAGGCGAGCGCTACAGAATAAAAGGTGACAAACACGCATTCGGCACTTATGTACCATTGGCGGGAAGTGCAGTCCAACACTTCGGGGTTAGAGAGCTGAGGATTGGCTAATTAACAATTAAATCTTTAGAGGGGAAAAGCATTTGAGAATAAAATGTTAAAATGTACAGGTAATATATATTTTCGTAGCAACAGAAACATTTTTAAGCTTCGTTATGATCTGATAAATGGAGCTCTGGGCTGGGGAAAGCTTCACCCGCAAACCTTTACCAGGAGCACTGTCCCACTGGATGCTTCCCGCATCCACCTTAATTCCCCACCACACTTAGGTATTTTGCTCTCGGTTTCCAACTGGCGACAGGAGGGGGGGACTTTCTACATCCCCAAAATCGGTAACCGATTAAAACAGTGGTTGATCGCATACATCACAAAGTAATAAAAATCATACTTACACCACCAACACGTTGAAAGCTACATTTAAACAAGAAAACTGTAGTTTTCAACGTATCTGGTGGTCTGTGACTATTGTTTCTTTGTGAAACTTTCTACATGTATGCCCATCAATACAAACCTTGAAAGACAGATGATCAGAATTTTCTTGTAATGTAGTCTTAAAAGATTAGAGCAAAATCTGCCAACATTAAAACTGAGCCAGGTGAAATGTAGGGATCGGCCGATATGACTTTTTACCGATACGATACGATACCGATGAAGGGTAAACCGATACGATACGATACGACACCAATACCGATGTCGATGCCGATAACAATAATAAAAATTCACGACTAAAAGTTTAAATTCGGTTTCTGGTTTTGCTTGGGTTTTGCTTGGTTTTGCTGTTGCGTTTCTTGGCTTAACAAATATCTGTATCGGAAGCCTTATAGTGGTCTGATACCGATATGGCAAATTTACCGATAAATACAGATTATACCGATACTGATATCAATATCGGACTATCCCTAGTGAAATGTTTATTGCGTCATTTTTCATGTAAATTGCATTACTTAAATTAATCGATCATACGAACAGTGAACAACCTTAGTCACCATCAGTTCGGAAGACCAAGGTTCCACCGAGTCGTCAGACAATGAAACCAACCAAAAGCAGATTACACCAGTAAAGTTATCACTACGAATGATGCAATTCCCACCCTCAAATAATCTACTTTGTGATGTTTTCCACGAACCAGTGTGCAGCAAGCAACGCTCATCCGAAGGGGATGCGGCATTGGCCTCTGTGCCAAGAAGAACAGAGGATTGTACTGCATCTCCTTATGTACATTTGGGACTTTGGTAACATAACCCATTATGGGCACAGGCCCTACTGTATAAGATAAGTTAAATTGTATGCACCCACACCAGAAGAATACTCAAACAACCAAAAAAATTACCAGATCCTGAAGATTAACCATGGACTCATCAAAAATGATGTGAAGAATGTCTCCTGATACAATTCCAAATTCTTTGATATTTTCGGTTTTGTCGCCATTGATAACTTCTTTTCCGTTTAAACTGATGTCAAAATGGAATCTGCACAAAAAGATTAAGTGTTACTTCAGCGGTATGAATTAGAATAGGTTCATGAACCACTAGGAATATACTCACGGCTCGAAATGAGCGGTATCGCATCGCAGTTTGCACCACAATTTTAGACATTAGCGATATAAAATTGAAATTTGCGTAGCAGTTTAGCGACGCAACATCATGGCGAAAGAACTTTATAACTATGTTAAAAAATCCTTTTGCAGTATGCCTAGCCCATTTATGGAACATTCGTTGTGTTCCGTAAAATTCTTAATTCCAATCCCGACAGAAGTAAGTTATTTTTATACTGGTTGTGTAAAGAATGAAATAGAACGATACGATACACAATCGTAACATAAAGCATCAGAATATTTGGGTATTAAAAAAAAATGATGCAATTTATGCATCACACAATCGCATTCTGTGTGGTCATCATGGCTGAGCGGTGAGAGAGCTCAGCCTGGTTGCTGGAGGTTTGCGGATCTGGTCGAACCCCTGGAAAGGGGACCTTGGCAAAGTCCCCGCCAGGACTGCCGGCCAGGGTAGCGTGAGAGGCTACCATGCTCCTTCAGCGGCTATGGGATGTATTCTGGCTAATTCTGGACAATCTTTCGGCGCCGGCGATGATCGGAGGTTTCCCGCGGGTCGAATCCCCGGGCTGGCACCTCCCATTACCAGATTTCTTCTTCTCCCAAAATAATCTGGTTATGTTCAAAATTGAGCCGGTTCAGCCATACAAGCATTAATTGCTTCGGCTGACATAAGGCTCGTCAAAATTAAAAAATTAAAATAAAAAAAATAAAAAAATAAAATAATAAAAACATTCTCTTGTTCTAGTTGAACCTCTAGCTGAACCATCAGTTAAAACGAAAATGCCCTTTTGCCTGTTAAGAAAAATAATTATGCTTTATGAAACCGCTAACCATTATTTTGCGATTGCTACGCATATTTTTATTTTGTATCGCAATTATGCTACACACTTTTTTCTGGACATTTCGAGCCCTGATACTATTTCCAATAAAGCCATGAAAAAAAAATGGTTCTCAGGAGATTGGGTTTGAGGGGTTAACCCTTTTTCTCCCTATCGTTATTTACTTATTGCATCTATCTTCTCATAATTTTTTCATATGCTGAACAATTTTGATGTTTCGACAAGAAGACTGTACAACCCAGCTTTTGAACAGCAATTCCTTGCAGAAAGATTTGAACATTTGTGTCCACCAGAAAGTCACTTGGAAACAAATACATAAAATAAAATAAAAAGCCTGTTGACCTTGCCAGTTTTTGAAGAGGTAAATGCCTGAAAAGTAAAAACCAAACCTTTTTTTTGTGGCCTACGATACTAAATTCAGAAGTGTAACGCAAGGATGTACATAACATCACACATTTGTTACTTCATACTGATGCAAAACATATCATCGGTTTAAGTAATAGTTTGTACTTCTACTCCTCTTGAACCAAAGGCACCTGAAAAGATAAAGAGCAGCGCCAAATGAAAGATAATTATGGTAAATTGCCATTGGTAATTGTGCTTCAGTTAGGTTTATTTTCATCGCTGTTACTTGATTTTATGACCTGCAAATAGGCGTAAAACTGCCCTGAAATCATGACGTCATAGTTTTATCATGCAAAATAATTAGAAAGAAAGTTTGGCTTAACACACTTTGAACTTCCAAAATAAACCATGCGAAAACACGACAACTTCATGAGCAGTTTTCAAGGCAGTTTTATAAATTATATTTCAGCACCATAAAATCACAGCAATGAAAATAGGCCCATCCAAAGCGTAATTCATTTGGCGCTACTCTTATCTTTTCAGGTACCATGGTTCAAGAGGATTAGAAGTATAAACACACATCCACACGTACTTCGTAGGTTTTTAATGATGTAGATGGTGTACTGGCAGCAAAACACTTAAAAAAAACGCTGCTGCCAGTAAGCACCATTACATGTACTGTGGGTGTGGTGTACTGGCAGCAGCGTTTTGAAATTTCTTGCTGCCATTACAACAGTAACTATAATGCGGCTTACTGGCAGCAGAATTTTTAAGTTTCTTGTTGCCAGTACACCACTCTTAAACTACATTTAATTTGGTTTATTCCCAGTGCAACACTCTTACTGGCAGCAGCGTTTTTGTGTCTTGCTGCCAGTCTTACACTACATATTATGAGGCGTAATGGCAGCAGCGTTTTTACGTGACTTGATGCCAGTCATACAGTACATATAATGGGGCGTACTGGCAGCAGCGTTTTTATGTCTTGATGCCACTCTTACAGTACATTAGGGATAGTGTGATATTGACATCGGCATAATCAGTATTTATCGGTATTTTTGCCATATCGGTTTCGGACCACTGTAAAGCTTTCGATACAGATATTCGTTATGTCAAGAAATACAACCGTTTTCCCCACAAAACTGACACAACGTGAGGCAAAAGCTACAATCAAATGAGAAAAGCATTAAGCTATTTGCTCAACTTGTAATGCAAATGTAGCACGTGATGCTTCTGCCGCTCTTTAAGTTTTACATATCAACCAACTTAAAATCTAACTAGAAGATGAAAGTACAGAATCATTAAGTAGGAATAAGAATAAAAATTCTGTTATTGCTGCAAAGAACCTTTTGGATAATCTCAGCAGTTGGAACCCATACGAAACCAAAAACTGAAGTTGCATTTGTATAGAAATTAAATCTGTAGTTTTTTTTTTAATTATTATTATCGAAATTGTTTACTCCACACGATGTAGCAATCATTTCCTAGTGCATAAAACTTTCTTTAGAAGGTGAACAACTATTTCACCAAAAATTTACAGAAGAACTCAAAGTGTTCTCCTATTGTGGTATTGTGTTTTCGATCGTTAAGATGTCTACTGCATACCATTGTAATCGCCGATTGCCGGTTTTTGCTAGGCATCAACATCCGTATCGGATCTTATCGGTTTACCTTTAATCGGTATCAGATTGAATTGGTAAAAACTCCTATCGGCCGATCCCTACAGTACATATAATGGAGTGTACTGGCAGCAGCGTTTTTATGTGTCTTGCTGCCAGCCTTATAGTACATATAAGATCGAACGGACTTTATCTGACCCTGTTATGGTTGGTAGCAGGGGTCAGTATTGGGCCCGTTACTTTTTATTTTATATCTGAACGATCTTTCTGCGGAACACTGTGATTCTACCTTAAAGAAATTCGCTGACGACCTAAACTTGTAATCCCAAGTGGTGGATTGTGGCACTTTTTGGGGTTTCCAATCAGAGATTGACAGGCATCATTCCTGGTCGATGAACTGGCAATTACCCATCGTGCCCCTCAAATCCTTTGTCATGCAACTAGGTTACCATAATCTCCATTTAGATTACTCACTGTGTGGCTTAGCGTTGAAACAAGTAAAATAAGTAAAGGACCTTGGGGTTTGGTTTGCTCATGACCTTAAGTTTTCAGATCACTGCAATGAAATTGTTAATACAGCCCGTAAACGTGCAGCAATGATAAAGAAATTAAGTCTGGTGACAGAAAAACCATTGTTTTGGCTTTTAAGGTGTTGTGCGCCGTTACTTGAATATGCCAGCCAGGTTTGGTTGCCATACCTAGTGAAGGATATTGTTCACATTGAATCAGTCCAACGCAGCTTTACCAAGTCACTGCGCAGTACTCGCCACCTTTCCTATCACGAGCGACTAATTCTGCTTAACATGGAATCCCTCGAATTGTGCAGGCTGAGAGCTCACCTAAATTTTACCTGTGTCTTGTTGTGAGGCGACTTGCGCCGGCTTGGTGATTGTCTCTTTGAGCTCCGATCATCTGATCGTACTCATGGCCATCCCTTAAGTTGGTCGTGGAGTGCTGCAACTTAAACTGCCGTACGTTTTTTTTTCTAATACGGTCGTTCGTCCATGGAACTCTTTGCCTAGGGATGTCGTTCTTGCCCCATCTCTTGAGATTTTTAAACAGAGGTTGAATAAAATTGACCTTGGAGAGTACTTACAGTATTTTAAACTTTTTATAGGAATTGCTAGTTTTTAAAAGTTTGTTTGGTTGACTTGTTTTGATTATAATTTTACTTTTTATGATCCTTTTATGTGCTTTTACTTGAACATAGGCTATTTCATTTTTATTTTCTTGTAATTTTAAATTTTGTACTTGGACCATTGTTAGTGGCATCCAAAGTTATGCCCTTTTGTATTCCTTTCTCCTTCTGAGAATAAACATATCTTATCTTATAATGAGGCATGCTGAAAGCAACGTTTTTATGTGGCTTCTTGTTGCCAGTCTTACAGTACATATAATGGAGTGTACTAGCAGCAGCTATTTTGTGTGTCTTGCTGCCAGTTGGGATCGGCCGATATAACTTTTTACCGATACGATACCGATGAAAGGTAAACCGATACGATACCGATAATACTAATACAAAATCGCGACTAAAAGTTTAAATTACATACAAAAAGTGCAACTTTGGTTTCTGGTTTTGTGTGGGTTCCAACTGTTTTGAGATTATCCAAAAAGTTCTGTGAAGCAATAACAGCATTTTTACTCTTCTTCCTACATATGGCTTCAGTATATTCATCTTCTCAGTTAGATTTTAGTTGGTTGTTGTAAAACTTAGATCATGGAACTGTCACGTGCTACATTTTCATTACAAACTGAGCAAATGGCTTTGCTTTTTTCACTTGGTTATTGCTTTTGCCGCGCTTGGTGTCAGTTTTTCAGGGAAGACAGTTGTGTTTCTTGGCATAACAAATATCTGCCTTATATTGGTCCGTTACCGATATGGCAAAAATACCGATAAATACAAATTATACCGATACCAATGTCAATATCGGAATATCCCTAGCTGCCAGTCTTACAGTACATATAATGAGGCGTACTGAAAGTAACGTTTTAATGTCTTGCTGCCAGTCGTACAGTACACGTAACGGGGCGTACTGGCAGCAGCGTTTTTATGTGTCTCGCTGCCAATCTTATAATGCATATAATGGGGCGTACTACTGGCAGCAGCGTTTTACGTGTCTTGCTGCCAGTCTTACAGTACATTTAATGAGGCGTACTGAAAGTAACGTTTTTATGTATTGCTGCCAGTCTTACAGTACATGTAGTGGGCGTAATGGCAGCTGCGTTTTGCTGCCAGCCTTATAGTGCATATAATGGGGCGTACTGGTAGGAGCGTTTTATGTGACTTGTTGCCAGTATTACAGGACATACAGGGTGGTCCCACAAAAAACTGACGACCCACAATTTTCTAAGTCCAACTTTTCTAGTTAGCGTCCCTCAAACCCAAGATATGACAGAAATCCAAGTTAATGAAACAGGAAGATTTCTGTCCTCTCCTGGTTCTGAGGGGTGCTAATGTTGGGTCATCAGTTTTTTTTTTTGGACCACCCTGTATAATGGAGAGTACTAGCAGAAGCGTTTTTCACTGAAAGTCGCATAATTGGAAAATAGTATACAGTATAACGGATAATCGTCAAACACGAAATTCGTATAATGGAAAATCGTACAGAAAATTCGTATACTGGAAAATCGCCTAATGTCCCTGCCGCGCTCATTGCGGCTATACATACAACATCTTAAATCGCAGGTATATTATTGTACAGTTAGACGTTTATCCATTATACGATATTCCGTTTAAATGCTTGGTATTTATGGAGTTTAACCGAACCACACTAAACGCTCAATTTTGGTGCGTACCGACCTAGATCTTCACTCTCTTCTCATTTCACGTTAAAAAAAATGAGGGGAAATGTTTTTTTTGGTTATGTAAACACGTTTGTTAGCTCTTCAAACACGTTTTTTAACCACATAAAATGGTGGGCCCGGCCGTGTAAAGCGGCGGCCATGTTCCAAATTCAGAGTAGTACCATAGATTAGAAAGTTAACTAGATATACCGTCTCACTTCTTCCCGTCCTACGCAGAGCTTTGGCGGTAGTTGCGGCTACTAATACTTCTGCTAGTGCTGCTTTCTGCTGCTTCGAAAGCAAAAGCATTAGCAGAGGTGTTAGTAGCCGCAACTACTGCCAGAGCTCCGCGTAGGACGGGAAGAAGTGAGATGGTACATCTAGTTAACTTTCTAATCTATGGTAGTACGAAAAGTTGGCATCGCGAAAACGGAAAGTAATGTTCCAAAGTATGCTGTCTGCTTTTTTTTTTATTAGGTTAGGTTAGGTAGGTTAGGTTTGTTAGGTTAGGTAATTTCCATCTCCTTTCATTGCGATGCAAATCATGTTTTCTCGCTACTCTGTCTCCTGTAAGATGGCCGGCGCTTCAACACGATTCCAACTATCGTTTTACGTGTTTTCAATGTTTTTTTTTTCCCCTTAAAACTCGTTTCCCCCAATTTTTTTTATATGATGTGGCAAGAGGATGATGATATGCGACGATTAGTAAAAAAAATTTAAGTGATTGGGAGTGGTTCGGTTAAACTTCATAATTACCAGATGATTATCCATTACGTAATATTCCAATTTTTTTATTTATGAAGATATTAGACAACTATCCCATCATACGATTTTCCGACGTCCGACGCCCCGAGAAGCACGTGTCCATGCACCCCATTCTTTAGACATCTACTACGCATCTGGCCACTTTTCAAACTTCCCCAACATCTAGGCCATAGCGCGGCGGATGCAAAACACGACATCGAAGCCAAATTATCCCTAGGACACGATTTACTGCCTTGTCATCAGCTTTAATAATTCCAACCTGAATTTCGTATTTACGTAGCTATTCAATCATACCCGGAAATCCCAAAGTTTTGAAGTTGGTCAGCAGTGGCTTGCTTTACAGATCCAATAGTAGGTGATTCGCTTTCATCAACGACCAGGACATATTTACGACAGTTCGGCAGTTTCAACTTAAACTTCATTTCATTATGTCACCGACTATCCGACTTCAGCAAAATCAACATACATGTTTGTCGTGACGACTAAACGCAACGGCATCGCTGCCGGCGCCATGTTGACGCTACCACCACTGATATTGATTTGAAATCTGGAGAGGCCTTGGACGAGGACAGTGTGGTTGGAATGAACAGACAAGCTTGAAAATAGTGACTGGATTGAAGACAAGATTGAAATTAGTGACTGGAACGAATCAAATGCCAAGATCAGTTAAATGTGTATTCTTTGACTAATACTAGCCAAAGCCTGTGCTCGGCACGGCGTTAGATTATCATATGCAAATGGTTAGTTCACAGCTTTTATGTATCTCAATTAGCTTTGGGTTGTGGTAAATACTTTACATTTCCTTCCGTAGATGGCGCTTTGTGTCCCGTGTGGTGTCGTCATCGAGGCACTACAATGCAGCCGAAGAAATAAAATAAAAACTGTCTATAAAACTGTCTATAAGGCAGTAGGTTATTGTAAGCTATGAAGGGTTAACATATGGGAACTAAAATGGCTACCTTGTGGTCCCTCGATGATGACACCACAATCCGTAGCACGTTCAATCACATTTTTGGGTATATTCATTTTTTCATACGGGCAGACACACGAGTAGCATTGGATGCGCCGTTTGCAACGTGGTATGGTTTGGTCTCTCACATGTCCATGCTCGGCCTAAATTATGTTTTTTTAGTCACAGTTTTGCGCATACTTCACACTTCAAACTGGCTAGTTCCTGTGTCTCTGGCCCATAGTGAGCCGTATTACGGAATCGGAGACACGTTTCACGTCGTGTGGCCTGATCATTTTATTTTGTTGTTGATTTTAGGAATTGGTGATATATATATTTTTTAGAGGATATCACTACTTTGCAAGGCAGAATCATTTTTAGAAATCCGAATGTTTCTTACTGCCATTGTTGATTTTGGGTGAATATCACTACTTCAAAGGCAGACAACTCCTAGAAAGTTGGCGTTTCTCGCTAATGTTGTTGGTTTTGGGTGGATGTCACCACAGGGGCTATGCACACGCGAGAACATGCGGGAACACTCACGCCACCCTGCTTTTGCAATCGCGCTGTGCTCGCGGTGTTGTGGGATTGTTCTCGCATGTACGCGCATAGGCCGACTGGCGGGTCAACAGACCAGTCGGGAATGTAACGGCCAGATGCCACTTTTTTCAACTTATTAGGGCAGAGCCAGGACGTAACGAAGAGCATTTGGCTGGGGTGGGGGTAAAATTTTTTGGATCAAGCATTGCAGCTAGGGGGTCTGGGGGAGCTCTCAGTGGGGTCCGGAGCCCCGGAAGCTGACGGATTTTTAGGTATTCTAAGGGCTTTACTGGCTTCAAACGATATGTATTAGACATTCCTTAGGGCGCCACAAAAATAAAAGACAGTAGCCTAAAAAACAGTAGGGGAAAACATTTTCTTAAAAACCCCTTCCCATATCCTAAATTTATTTTTAGTGGCTTTAGAAGAATATTGGATCCCTGGTGTTCACACGAAGACTCAGTACTATTTTTTTTTTTATTATTATGAAAAGCAAGGGATTTAACCATAGTGATTAGTTTTGGTTCTAGTTTTGGTTCAGTGTTATGTCTTATCACACTGAAGGTAGCATATTTTGGCGTTTCGAAGGGTGGGGACTTTCCGACATCAGTAATGGATGCAAATAATAAAGAGCGGAACCAGAACAAAGTGGGGGGGGGGGGGGGGGAATTCGTCGAGTGTTTTTCTCAATTTTTTTTTAATAATTCTTCTCTTAGCTACGTTTTTTTCGAACAATTTCGGCAATTTTTGCGAGTTAACATGGAGGGCTTCAGTCTCTTCGGCGCCTTCCTTGGATCTGCCCTCGACATTAATTGAATCCCAACTTCCGCATTTTAAAACATGGAAATAGGACCTATGCCAAGTTAAGGGCACGGACCTTCTAGAAGGAAAGGAAAAATTGGAAATGAAAGCCTTTAGCGAAAACGGTCATGGTGTCAAGGTGCTAGGCATGGCATTAGTATTTGTTAGAATTTGGTCATGTGATTCTTATGGTATTTTTGCTTTTTTTTTCTCATTTTAACTAATTGTGGGAAACACACATGACGATAATCTGATATAGATCACTTTCAATGAGCTTGCACTGCCACTTGAAAAAGTACGGTGTAGAAAAAATTCAGGGCTTACCTTCCTAAGCGGGGATTGTTTAAGTGTCATTCTTATAGCTAGCTGTGGAAGTCTTAGGTTTGCAACCGAAATCCTGGTTTTTTTGACCGGGCGCAGAACGGACTTTAACCAAATTCATCCTAACCGAGATAACCTTCCAACTTCCGTTTTTTAGAACAACTTTTGGCGGTTTTCGTCGTTTTAAGATAAATTGAAGAATTCTCATCGGATCGCTCGTTTCCGTGACAGATGAAACGTTTTCTTCACTTCCTCTTTCTCTTATGAGCTTATGACCTCCATGGCTAATAGTAACCGAAGGATCTGTGTGTAATGCCCAGTCAGTTAATGCAATCACTCCAGATAGAATGCGTACGTACATTTTGCAACTTAATGAAGAGTTGCTTCCTTGCAACACGCAGTCGCAGCTGCTCTTTCATTCATTCATCAATCGATGCCGCGAGAAACCGCAACTACTAAATTTCGACGTCCTACTTGGAGGACAAAAAAGGCTAATTACAAAACCAATGTTGCTTGCAAATTGAGAACATTAATTTAGTAAGTACAGCCAAAAGGTGTGAAACTTCGCACGAATAAATAAAGAGTAACCGAGTATTACAAAACAAAAAAGAAATATTTAAAATATACACCGAATTTCCTTTTTAACTTACTTATTTCTGCTGAGAGGCCACTAGGGCGAGAGGCCAGTCGGGAATCCCCGACCCTCCGACCTTGCCACTCCGCCTCTGTTCGTGTGCCTAGCCCCTGTGGATATCATTGCTTAACTAGGCGTACAATTTTTGGAAACTTGGTGGTTCTTAAAGCTGTTGATTTGCGAAGGGTATCGCTGCTTTGCAAGGCGAAAACTTTTTATTGACATTTGGTGGATGTTACTGCCATTGTTGGTAAGCGTGAATATCACGACATGCAAGGCCGGCACTTTTTTTTTAGAAACTTGGTGTTTTTTACTACTGTTGCTGTCGTTGGGTGAATATCACCAACGTTTATAAAGTTCCGTAGAAACTCCGTATGTACTCATGTTATCACTGATTTGTAAGGTGGACAAATTTCAGAAACTTGGCGATTTTTTATTACTGTTGTTGGTTTAGGGTGGATATTGCTGCTTTGATAGGTGGACACGTTTTAGGTAGTTGGTACCTCCTGTTCTGTTGCTGGTTTTGGGTGGCTACCACTTCTTTGCAAAGCTGACATTTTTTCGAGGCCAAGAATTTTAGACGTCTCACTTGATGGCACGACTGTTCGTTTCTGGCTTTGCTTCACAAGCTTGCTGAAAATGTTGGGCACGATTCAAATTTGATAGTAGAGAGCCTTACTGTCTATTTTCGTTATTTTCATATGTGTTATCAATTTCAACTGGCTAGCCTACAATAACCGTCAATGTGTGTGTGTGTGGGGGGGCCTTGAAAGTTGTTGCAAGAAAGCGTTTCAGAGACTGACTCATTTTTTGAAATCTGGGTGTTTCGTATTGTATTTCTTGATTTTTGGTGAATATCACCACTTTAAAGGCACACAATATTCAGAAAGTTGGTGTTCGTCACTAATATTTTTGATTTTGAGTGGATATCCAGTGGCGTAACTAGGGTTTTGTAGTGAGGGGGCAACACTAGGCATTTAGCCGAATGGTGTGGAGGGAGAAATGAATAAGAGCACCGGAAACTGGTGCATTTTTTCTATTTTCCGGCATGGTCTTGTAAAGTGCCGTTGAAAATATTTTTATAAAACCAGCTTTGCTGACTGCATTATACGCATAAAAAATATGTGTAATGTAAATCATTCAGTTTTTCACACTAGATACTTATTTTTTAAACACTGATACTTTGTTGGGAATTTTAAGAAAAATATGGAGTTTTACTGTTTATCTTTACTGATTTTCATATTTCTCCATTTGTTACCATGTGATTTAAACAGTAGAAGTATAAATTAGCACTAAATATTTACTCGTGTCCATAGGTAAATAAAGACCTATTTATTCAAAAACTATACAAGTGAATCGCTCATATAATTTTAAGTGTGAATTCAGCAATAGTATACAATTAATATAGTATAGTATAAATCGTAGGTTAAGAAGTTTTGTTATGATATCACATCTTTATAAAGCTTATAGTTAATAGGAGGAGGAATCATGCTAGGTTGCATATTATGGTATGTCGTAAT
>JAHWFP010095732.1:0-10551 GCA_023313725.1 Lithobius niger | reverse complement strand
ACTTGGCTAAGTTTGGGCTCTTTGCCTTTTGGTGTGTCGTACTGCTGTGTATTTGCAAGCCTTCGTGTTATTGTAGCTATTTTTATTTTCAAATAGGCCAAAGCTGTGAATCATAATTATTTCAATAGGCTTTCGTTTTCTCCATCATTTCGTGACTGTTTAGTTATTTTAACTTCTTTCCACAGCCGACATTAAAGATGTGAGCCATCGCCGCCGAAAAAAATAAAACGGCACATTTGTCACGGCTGGTTGGGCTGCCCCTGCTAATAATTTTGACATTGTTTACAACAATAATTAATGCTGTGCAAAGTGCCTTCTTCAGATTACAAATGTTAATAAAGCAGTAACTGTAAGCAGGCGCGGATCCAGAGGGGAGCGAGCGGTGGGAGCGATCGCCCCTCCTAAAACCGAATCAGACGCACGAGCTGTATTATTGTTTAAAGTCATCTGCGTAAATTTCAGTATTATTATTCCCTATACAGACAGAGGCACACTTAACAACAGCATCATAATTCTGTTTTTTTTTATGTCGTCTAAAACTTTTTTTGTTGGCTTTTGTCTACTGTAATTTACTTTCGTTCATTGAATATATACCGTACTATGCGCAATACAAATATGGACGAAAACAAAAGTAAAAGTGAACGAACAAGTCAACAATACACGACATGAAGAATCGAATAAGTAATCGAATAACAAATCCTATGAATAAAACTAATTTATTATAACTTCAATTTTTAGTTTAAACAGGAATTGGTGGGCATAAAAAGCTTTCTTTTAATTGTAAAAAAAAATGAGCAAAAAAAGAGCGTGTATTACAGGAGTCTTGCTTCCATCTCCCCCCCCCCCCCACCTTCCTTAAATTTTGGGAGTGGGACCACGATTCGAAAATTACGTTTTCGACCCCTAGCTGAGGTGAAATCGCCCCTGTTAAAAATACATCCTGGATCCGCTACTAACTGTAGGCCAAACAATCATCAGAGCGATAGTTTTTAACAATAATCAAAGATTCAGCAGGTTGACAATACTGCCGCTGGTCTAATACTTGACAACGCCACCAACGAAAATATTGTGGCGAACACCTCTATCACGCACAGCGACAGCGATTGTAAAACCATATTATAATCTATCAGTAGGCATCACAATATTGTAGGTCCAAAAGTGTTAGCTCTTATGCCTACTTTAGTATTTAGGCCTAATTTTTAGCTTTTAGGCTTAATTTTTAGTTTTCATTTTTTATTTCATAAGTAGTAGCTGCGTTTGAGCTTAGGCCTATTCATTAATTCACCATGGTGTTGAGACTACACGTTGCCGTGGCAACGAGGAATCTTTAAAATAGTAGACACAGGCGTGTGTTGTTGTTTCGTGCTGTGATGTAAACACGTCCTCTGCTGTATTGTTTCGTTTTATATGTATCATATCGCCATGATACGATGATTTAGGTTTCATATTGGGGTTCCCATCGTTAGTGTAAATGCCAGTTTTGTCGCCATGCTGAATGTAATGCCTCCAAGTATTGTTTTTTTCAAATGATGCTGAGGTGTAGCGTTAACAGAATCCATTTGTTTTTTATGTCTGCGATGTTCCTGTAATGGTTCAAATTCGATAATCTAATGTCATTGACTTACGTCGAAAAAGGTTATCAGCTCTAAGGAAGTAATGTTGTTTCAATTTGCCATGTTTTTTAAAGTTCACTTGACCACCACTTGACTATTCAGGATTCCGAATTTACAATGGTGAGTGTTAGATCAATAAATTCGAAAAATCGTATAATTTCTTCCGAAAGAATCGTTCGATTTACGACAAATTCGAGCTCAACAATACCTTTTTGGGGTTTTAAGCTATGTAGCAAATTTCATTCCAATTCGACCTTTCGTTTGGGCTCCACCCAGACCACAAAGGTGCAACCAACCAACATTTTATAATTTGGTGTCAGTTTTAGGCTCCGCTTCGTTCCACCGAAAAGTAAGGTTCCACCGAGACTTGAACTCGGACCGCTGGATTTAGAGTCCAGAGTGGTAACCATTACACCATGGAACCGAAAGGACCGATAAAACTACATGAAGTAAATAGCGATAAATATCTGCATTTTCACAAAATTCTTAAACTTGGTACCTCGTAGATTTGGCTTGATTCGCAGGGCATTTACACAGAAAGAAGGACATTCTTTGTTGTCAGTTTCATATCCCGAAAATAAAACGCCAGGGGAGCTTTTACCTTCACTTCTAATTTAAGTGGCGTCTTTAAGGGCAGCACCATCCAAATATTCATCACTAATTCTTCTGTAGCCTTCTTATATATCTGTTTCATATACTGTTCAGAATATGCATGATATTCTGAACCAGAAGACTTCAGATTTGCATCCATTCTTTTCACTGTCACATATGGTTATTTGGTCTTCATCTTTGTTTTAGAGGTATTTTATGACGGCGAGAAAACTTCCTTCTTTCGTCCTGCTGTGGTCGGTCGGCCAATCAGTACAGCTTTTCATTTTTTCCTTCATTTTGTGGCACCAGGGTTATCTATTCTGGCCGGATCTTGGATTAAAAATAGCATACGCGACTGGGTTGGGCAATATGGCCGCCGAAAACGTCACTTAAGCGCCATGCTTAAACGAAGATTCGTTATGTTGCCTCTTTCTGTCAACCGAGGGCGACACCGTCCGTACGAAACTGCAACGTTTATTCCCTTGCAACACTTTTTGGATACACGAACGTGTCCCTTTTTTTTCCCTAAGCGCAGAGAAATAGCTTAACTGTGGCTGAGTGATAACTTAAAAACTATTTAAAAATACTTTAATACATAATAAAAATTTGTCACGCAAATCGACGTAAAATTAAAATTATATTTTGAAAACCGCCACTAGATGCCAACAGATGTCGCGACTCTCCGTACAAACGTTCACCGATGCGATTTGCCAATTCCCGAACAGACCTCACGAAATGGGCCAGTCGTGACGTCCATTTTGTCTACCCCCTCTAATTCGTTGTAGGTCGGGCTAGTTAGTTTAGTGGCCATGGTGGCACATACCTGTTGGAATCATTGCTTTTCCGTTTCTGAAGATTACGTGCCATTGACTGTGGCAAAACACGTCTAGGGCTGGAAGATCCTCAGCAAATACAAGTCTACCCAATACTTGTTTGGTCTATTCATCGTCCCTACTGATGCATGTAATGGTAGCAAACAATGCATGAGTTCGAATTGGGAAAACATCACATCATCTCCTTCTACCATCGAATTTGGCTTCCTGCCCGCAAAACAGGCAATGCTTATTAAATTGAAATTTTCCCACTTGTGATTGAAGATCGAAGCACAGATGCAGTTCCGGTAAAATAACCAAAAAAAAAAAAACGCCTTTGTTATACGGAAGAAATTGTAGGATTAATATACGACTTATTGGGCTTCTATACTCTGAACGAAAATATTGATATATCGAAAACTACTGGACAGAATTAAATGAAACAAAAATGCGTGTGACATGATATATGAAGCAGCAAAATATAATTGGCCGAGCGAGCAACATGGGTTGATATGTAATAATAATCTCGAAAATTAATAGACAGAATTGAATGAAACAAAAAGTAGATTGCTTACTACGATATCTGCTATATTTCTATACGTATTACATGCAGCATTGCGTGGCAAAGTATAATTGGCCAAGCGAGCAACACGGGTCGATATCCAATGATATATGTAATATACCTATACATAGTCTATCACATGCAATATTAAGCAACAAAATATAATTGTCTGCATGAGCGAGCAACACAGGAAGATATACTGTATAATGACATCTCGAAAACTACTGAATAGAATTGAATGAAACAAAAAGCAGATTGCTTATTACATCACGTATATTTCTATAATTCAATACTAAGCAGTTAAATATAATTGGCCGAGCGAGGAACACATGTTGATATCTAATGATATCGCATAAACTGTTGGATAGAATTAAATGAAACAAAAACTGGACTGCTTATCATGATATTTGTTATATTTCTATACGTATTACATGCAATGCAATATTACACAGCAAAATATAATTGGCTGAGTGATCAACACTGGCTGATAATTAATATAGATATCTCGAAAACTACTGGTTAGAATTAAATCAAACAAAAACTGGATTATCCATTATATCTGCTATAATTCTGTACATAGATGCAATATTAAGCAGATAAATTAGCCGAGAGAGCAGCAAATGTTGATATCTAATTATATCTCAAACTACTGCAGGATAGACAAAATAGACGCCATAAACAGCAAAACGCTACAAAATTGAAAGATAAAAATGCATACACAAAATGAACACAAATTATAGTTCAAATTATAGTTCGTTGCGTTCGAGTAGAACTCTAATCCGTTTTTATTCGTGTACCTTCAGGGCTGTGAGTATAGGGATACGAGCTCTAAATGTTTTTTTCTAAACGGCGAAGCCGTTTTTTGCTCAGTTAATCTAATGATATTTCGAAAACTAATGGGTAGAATTGAATGAAGCAAAAACTGGATTGCTTATTATGATATTTGCCATATTTCTATATTTCTGTATTACCTGCCATACCAGCAGCAAAATTTAGGTGACCGAGCGAGCAACACGTTATGATACAATCTGTCGAAAACTACAGAGTAGATTTTCGTAAAAGAAAGAAGTGGATTGCATATTTGGTTGTCTTCTATTTAATATATAAAACACCAGCTGGTTAATTATAAATTCCTACAATTCCTACAATGATGATAATGCCAAGACCGGTAAACATTGAAACTCTGATAGGCGTTACTGTGTGCGGTGTATACGTTTTAAAGGGCTTTAGTAGCTTTCTACGAATCATAAAATTTATCTCAAAAAAAGCTCTCTCATCGCGGTTGCCTGTCGACTTCCTCACCCACATATCTTTACCCATTTTTTGTTTTTTATAGTGTTTGGTTGGATGTCTAATTCTTGCTGGCTGGCAAAGAATAAAAAAAAATTGTAGGAAGACCCTAATCAGCACCCTAGTTTTTGTTTTATTTAAATTAGTTCGGTAGTTATTTTTATGTATAATCAGATATATCACGAATTGCTACCCGTCCGGTAAACTATTATTGGCTGGTTGTCAGACTGCGTGTAATATTTGTAGCAAGTAGAAGGAACCTGATATTCTGATAAGCACCAAGTATACGTTTCACCGAGTATTTTGTGTCATTTGTAGTATTAACTTTATTGAAGAAAAATGCTAAAAAAAAGTTCTGCACTTATCCATCAACTCAAACTTATTTCATAGAATTTAACGAAATAATCACAAAACGTTTGCTTCCTGTTTGCTGAATATAGCCGAATAATAAGCTCAGCGAACACTTCACAGTTTATTCTAATAAAGTGGGCGAAGTGTCAAATTGTAGTTTCAAATAATTTAATTGATATCCGGGTTTGCTATATTATGGCTGGCTTTGCAACATTTAAAAAATAGTAATTTAAGTAAAGTTTATTTAAATGGCAATATTTTATATGTGTTTATGTGTAGAACCGGTTAAGAAGAAATAGATTTAAAAATAATGCTTTCACTGAAGCCAAATAATGTAAATTTTGTATCCTGCAAGTATAATAACCAAATAAATTTTCCGTAAAGTCATGAAGTTGGCTGAATAAGTAAATTTGTTATGGTATTGACCCATTGATTGAATACACAACAATGAAAGAGGGCTGCCCGGTGCTGAGAAATGTTACAGATATTGCCCGTTTTCAGTGCTTATGGTGAAAAATAACTTGCGCAAATTTACACAATGGGACGTGTAACACATGTAGCCTTCTTTTAAAAAGTAATCGAGTGCTGAGAACTTCAAAACAAGGCTTTTTCGAACTAATTCTCAGCACTCGATTACAATACAGATGTAGGTACACAACGATGAAAGAGGGCTGCCCCCCGGTGCTGAGAAGTTCCCAGCACTCGATTACTTTTTAAAAAAAGGCCCATTGTGTAAATTTGCGCAAGTTATTTTTCACCATAAGCACTGAAAACGGGCAATATCTGTAACATTTCAAGCATTAAAATTCACTACAAATGACACCCATTGCTACAATTTAAAGTATATAGCTCCTTTAAAACTTTCTTTCAAATCAGTTGTTTCGGCGGTACATTTTTACTTACTTGTGGATGGTTCGTTTCCACTTAAAGGTCGGAAGGGGTGGGGGGGGGGGATGCCGCGGGGGAAAAGCAAAAAAAATATTGGGGGGCTTATTCTAAGGACCTTTTTTTTCCTTTTAGGATGTGCCTTACTTTGTCTTAATCAGTGTTGCGGATCCTCGAAAAAGCCTTTGTTTAAACGTTTTTAAATATGGTTTAATAGCTTTTCTTCATGATTCTGTCTACTAAAAGAGCAAGAAAGCAAAGGAATTGGCAAAGAGTGGGGGGGGGGTTCAGCCCCAACAGCCCCAATGTACGGGCACCTTTGCGCACCAACTTTCGACACAACCATCTCCAAGATTACATTCCGTGCTCTCTTCTGAAATATCTCCATCAATCGACAAATGAAACAAATCTGTTCAAATATCAATTCCGAAGTCATAATAGAACACTAGACGCAAAAGAAAACGTTTTTTTTTTAATTTTCTTTTCGCCTTGCATTGTTGGACTACTCCATGCACTATATCATTATTGACGTCACATGCTTCTTTATTATTGGGCAGAGATGCGGACATCGGTAGATAAATAACTTATCGCCTGCTTCCCTCGTGCAAAGAACTAATCTATACGTGATGCTGAATAGCTATTTTTCCTGGTTACTCTCGTAATATACAATAATAGACCCTCGAATAAGCAGCGAAACTTGCTATTTGCCTGAAGGAATTGCCTGGAAAGGAGACCCTGGTGCAATTCCTGCCAGTCATTGCAGGTCAGGATAGTGTGAGAGACTACCATCCTATTTCAGCGGCTGTGGGTGGGCTGTCGGTTTTTGCCCAATTCTGGTAAATTATCTCGTATCACTGGACTGATTAGAGGTTTCACGGTTCGAATCCCAGTGTTTGATCCTGTACCGTCCTTGTTGTAAATGCAGAGTAAAGATGAGTATTATGACTTAAGGCTTTAAGAAATGTATACGCAAAAAACGAGTTCTCGAAGTTTCATCAGATATCATCGTAACATTTGACTCACTCGACCAACTATCTTCAACCATTTAATGTAATTTGTAATAATAGTAGAGGTATGCTAACGCCCTAATAAGCAACTGTAGCAATTTGTTTCGTGACAATCTGTCCAGTAGTTTTCAAGACATTGTCAGATATCACTACGTTTTCCTCGCTCGGCCGGCCAACAACTTTCAGCCAGTTAAATCAACATACCGCCTGCCTTATAACAGCTACGCGCTGTTCACATCCGCGCATTTACCATAGTCAAGATCAACTGAGACAGTAGCTCCGTTGCTCGCAGCGAAAAACGCAGCTACTGTCTCAGTTGGCATTGCGCCTAATAGACAAGCCAGCGTGAACGCATTAATTGTGTTGTCACAAACCGGAATGATTCTCATATTTTAAAATCACAATTCATAATTTTCTAGACTAGTGTGCTATAGTTTTGCTTCGGCGATCTATTGGAATAATTAATTTTATTTTTTACTGCATTACTCTTACAGAATTTTGAACTCATAGTAATTATTAGCAAACGATTAAAATAAGTACTTCGCACACACAGATAAAAGTTCAAGGTGATTGTAGGTGCGAAAAGGATCATATAGGAACGGGTCGTTCTTAAATATAGTTAACAATATTCAACAGAAAATCTCCTAGACGCCACATTTTAAAACGGATTTTTAGCAAGGAAAATACTGACGGTTAAGTAAATAGACCTTTGGGGCCGTACTTGATGTGGAGGATCGAGAAAAATGGCGCTGGGAGGTATATCCCTTTTATATAGTATGTAATAAACCATTAGCAGACGTTCTGTCTCTGTTTCATGAAAATTCGTCCATTAGTTTTACAGATATCATCAGGTATCATTACGGTTGTCTTACTTTGCCAACTATTTTCAGCCAGTTAACATAGTATGTATGTAGTAATGATAAAAATATCTTAGACGATCTAACAAGTAATTCTGTCTCTATTTCATAAAAAAAATCTGTCCACTAGTTTTCGAGATATCGTCAGATATCATTACGTTTTTCTCGCTCGGCCATTTATTTTCAGCCAGTTAACCTACGAGTAACACACATAGAAATATAGTAGAAAATCTAACACGCAATTCAATCTTCGTTTCGTGAAAATCTGTCCACTGGTTTTCGAGATACCATCATATATCATTAAGTATTTCATGCTCGGCCAACTATTTCATTCAGATAACTTAGTAAGTAACAAGGGTAGAAATATATAGCAGACAATCTAATAAGCAATCCAGTCTTTGTTTCATGAAAATCCGTGTCAAGTAGTTTTCGCGATATCATCATATATCATTACGTTTATGTCGCTCGGACAATTATTTTCAGTCAGTTAACGTAGTATTTCATAAGGGTAGAAAATTATATAGTAGACAAAAATAATAAGCAATTCAGTCTTTGTTTCATGAAAATCCGTCAAGTAGTTTTCGAGAAACCTGAATTTCTGCATGATTGTCATTACGACCCTCGATATAACGAAAAACGGCGGTTTTTTTTCTTTTTTTTACCGGAACTAGTACTAGCAACTGGTTTTGTCATTTTAAATGCTTCAATGTTGTTAAGATTACACCATATTTTCCTACATTTCGAATGAACAGGCTGTCCTTGAGTTCGTATATCACTACCTCTTGATTCACTTCACTGTTAGAACTTTCCGTATTTTCACCGTACAACGTCCGTAAATATTTACGGAACATGCCTGTAAATATATTTTACGGAATAAGTACCGTAATTAAACTCAACAGTAATTAATTAATTACTGTTTAGCCTGACTTCAACTCATCTTTACTTAATGCTCCGTAAATTTAACCGTTTCTCAAGATAACGGGACGTCCGTTAAATTACGTTCATTTTCCTGTTAGCAGTGTTACCATTGACTGTCACCGTAAAAAAACGGAAATATTTTTTACAGTGTTGCTTTCTTTATTCCCTCACTTCCTTTGCTTCGTAATGTCACTGTTGATTCATCAGATAAATTCTTGCCACAAAGGGCACATTTCATGACTACATTCTCATCCATGATAATTACATCAGCTTACAATAAACAACACCTGAAACAGAACAATTAAACGTTAGGAACAGTAACATATAAAATGAAACTGCATGGTTAACGCTGAACCAAAATACCTCAACGAACATATCAAATGCCTGAGTAAATCCAAGATGGCGGCCAATATGGGGTCTTTACCATACTTAGATTTCTCTAGATAATGTTGTTGGGGATATTATTCCAAGTCTAAAACTCCTTACTTTATTTATTTTACAATTAGTTTAACCTTTTTTTCCATCTAAAATGAACGGATTATTTGTTACTAGCCGTATCGTTCGCTTCGCTTACTCCATTGGCATCGATCCATGCTTCATGTGATTCCAAGAGCATCAAAAAATCGATGTACTGATTATTTCGACGCAAAGTAATTGCAATTGTTGCTCACAGTTTGTCTATCGCATTCATCACCACGCCTGCATTTCATCTACATCATGAATCCGCCTGTTAGAGTGGATGAGTCCTATAAAGCCCTTATACTAGCAGGATCTTGTACGAAAAATAGCACACAAGACTGGGTTGAACAATATGGCCGCCAAAAGCCCCACTGAAGCGATTGATTTGTTCTGCTGCCGCATTTTGTCAACCGAGGGCGACACTGACTGTACAAATTGCCAACGTTCCGTTCCTTGCAACACTCTCTGGATACACGAACGTGTCACTTTTTTTTGTTTGCAAGCGCAGAGAAATAGCTTAACTGTCGCTGAGTGATAACTTCAAAAACTATTTAAAAATACTTTCATAACAATACAAAATTTGCCACCCAAATCTACGTAAAAATTAAAATTATTATTTTGAAAACCGCCACTAGCTGCCAATAGATGTCGCGCCTCTCCGTACAAAGATGTCTGCGCCAAGCAAGGTGCGATTTGCTTTGCCTGGCCAATCCCCGAACAGACCTTGAAGAAATGGACCAGTCGTAGCGGCCATTTTGTCTACCCCCCCCCCCCCCCTAATGGCGGGGGGGGACGTACCTAAGACGATATATGGTAAACTGCGTTTATCGGACTAGCAGATTCACGGCTGAAGGCGCAGCCAACATCGATACCTCCGCTTTGAGATTATGGGATGGCAGCCGCCACAATGATTGGCATGGGGTACACCAGGGAGCTTGGATTACATGTAGCTTTGATAGGGTGGACCCACTTACTATTATAGGGCACGTTTACGCAACCACTCACTTTTGCATTCTCGCAGCTAGAAGCTAGAAATCACCTCAAATTCCAACATGGCGGCGGTTTTATGTCTGCCGCCTCGCAACGAAAACAGCAAATAACGTGAGTTCAAAAGCGTTTGGGAAAATTATTTCGTCATAAGGAATTCTTTATATTATTGGCACGGATTATAAGACTGCAAGTATTTACTCAAACGATGTCGGATTT
>JAHWFP010095726.1:0-15865 GCA_023313725.1 Lithobius niger | reverse complement strand
GGTCTGCTATAAGGAAAAACCAGGTAATGTAAATTTTCGTTTGCAATGAAAACATAAAACACCAGGGTGAGGCCTGGTTGATTTTGGGTTTTTTTGCCTAAACGAAAACATGCATTACCTTTACCCACCGAGCCTCCCCTCTCGATCGCCAAGGTTATACTGAGAGGAAGAAAGAAGCAGCAAGGACCGTCTCAGCTGCTTTTATAGAGGCCTGAGCACATGCGCAGAAGGTAGCTATGAGCATGTCAGGGAAGCCAACTTTCATCGCTAGGGATTTAGCGCCAAATAGGGAGGATTTGCTATAAGGCCTCGCCCTGGTGTTTAATGTTTCTATTTTGCTTAGTCACATTTCTGGCACCCTTTAACGTAAAATGTAACCACGCAAGAAGGTTACTTGCCAACCATTGGATCAAAGGATTAAACGTCCATACACTTCACGGGTCATGAAAAGTTTTGAAAAGCTTAAGAGAGCTATTAAGTCTTGCGGTGTTAGAAATGAAACTCACTGCAATTTTTTTAGCTACTTAATGCTTTATTTCTTACTATCACTATTGTTCATTATTCAACTATTTGACAACACCCTCCAGCAAAATTAGAGCTGAAGATATTCGTCTCAAAAATCGTCATTACCGTATGACTGTTCAAATTAAGAAAGAACATCATCAGAATCAAATTGTTCGTTATTTACCCTAAAACGTTTTAACAGGGCTCCTTTTTATACGTTCGTCGCTTTTTTTTCTCCAGTCAGCCGTGCAACAACCGTGAGCTAGAAACATGTCCATGTCTCCGAACCGCCGTGTTAAAATTTTGTTAATTCTATTCCTTATTTCAAACTATTTAGGCTTAAAAAAAATAAGTCAATAATCGAAAATTAACTTAATATTCTCCTAACTTTAATGATTTATGTATAAGTGTTTGTAATCATATTTTAAAAAGTATTGTTTGCCTAGTGTACATGTATTTTTACACCACTGGTACTCATTACTGCATTGCTGGGAGTTGTAGTCAAGGTCACACTAGATCAAGTGGGGTCATAATAGACTGTTATTATGAGTGGAGACTAGGAAGGAAAGGAAGTAAACATAAACAACCAGATCAAGCTAGGCCATGCAATTACCTATTAATATAAATTTGTTAAGTCTCGTGGCAAATTTCCTCTAGCACTGTCTAGAGGAAATTTGCCATGAGACGCTTCGTAACTGTGTTAAAGCGTAACCTGGCTTGATTTCTTTGTGTATGTTTACTTCCTTCCCTCCTGGTAGCATTTAGCGTAAATCTTGTTAGCACTTCTTTGACTGCTTTGACTTTTCGGATGCCTTGGAATCATTGCGCCAACCTTGGTAGCTAGAAATGTGGCATGGACATCACACCATTTGAGTCTAGCAGCAATTGCAGTACGACATCGCATATACAAATTAACGGAACTTCTGTTTTGCCATTCAAAGTATTATTTATTGATAGAATTGTTTTCTGCTTTTATTTTAGAAGCGGCCACAGTCCAAATTAGAAAGACTGATGAGCAACAAATCCCACCAAGCCTAAGAGAATTGATAGAAATTCAGGAAGCTTTTAAACAGAAAAAGTTGTCTCTCGAGGAAGTGGAGCAGAGTTTTGAAAATTGGAAAAAACATAACCGCTCTTCATCATCATCACAGGAAGAAAAAGAGGTATAAAACACCTGCCCATGAAGGGTCTGACTTTGATTTTCATTAGGGATACCAAACCTGTAGACAGGGAGTGGTCTCTGAGGTTGCGTGGACCCCCACCCCGAAGATAAAATTTCGAAGGTACAGAATTTAGTGGAAAAAGTGTCCCTTTAAAGGCCAGGATTGCAGACAAAAGCAACTAAGAAGCCCACTGTACACAAATAATGTCATTCTCGTATGCGTCATCCACCTTTTTTTGCTTTAGGGCATCAAATTTCTAGTCACCCTCATGTCGCCGCATGTACGAAAGCATGTCTCTTGCCGAAGAATGGCCAGAATGAATAAAAACGACAAGTTCAGTGATGTAATCCTGACTTCAGGCCGTAGGACCACTGATCTTTATTGGCAGAAATATTAAAGGGTTGTCCCAAAAGAGTGATGATGCTGGCTAGAATGACTCCACATATACGAGCAAAATTGTGTTACTTCATCCGGCAAAAAAAGAGATGACATTGCGAGAATCACATCACGAGTACGACGGTTTTAATATCTCGTAATTGAGAGCAACAAAATATTCTTAAGGTCCCAAACTTGATGACAAAAATGTTCCCCATATCTCAGAATCAAAACAGAAATAAAACTGGTGCATGTTGTTGCTTTTGAAAGTGGAAGGTTTTCTTATTGATACTTTAGTCATTTTGGACCAAATTGTATAAAAGGTTTCACCATTTTCATCATTAAAAAAAAAACTTCTACATTCGATATGGGAGAATGTGCCCACTCCCCTGACCCATTAACAAAGATCCAAAAGGTTGACTTACGAACCCCCCCCCCCCCCCCCCCCCCCCAACAGACCACTAGCCTCTTTCTTTGGTGCTCAACTTTCTGTTTCTGTTTCTGTTTAATCCTCCAGTTTGTGTTTAAATATCGAAATTAATCCACCCATATTTACTACGTACAAGGCTCCCTTGATACCCAATTTAACACCTAACAAGTAGCGGCAATGGGTATATTAAACAAATGTAAACCCAGATGTAAATATGGCTGCAGTCCTGAATTTGTTTCACCATTAAAAGTTTCCAATGTAACCAACAAGCAAATCTTTGACCTTTACACTAAGCCTTCACTATGAACTGTCCAGTAAGGGCGCGTTTACGCAATGACTCGCATTTGCATTCTCGCAGCTAGAAGCTAGAAATCACCTGAAATTCCAACATGGCGGCAGTTTTAGTTCTCCAAACTCGCAACGAAAACACTCACTAATGTGAGTTCAGAAGCGACTGAGAAAATTGTTTCCTTAGGAGGAATTCTTTATCTTATTGGCACAGATTAGAAGACTGCAGTCATTTACTGAAACGACGTCGGATTTAGCTAATTCATGTAGCCTTGTTACCATGGCAACGACACCTTTGAAATCGCGATTAGATTCTCGCTGCGAGAATGCAAAGGCGAGTCGTTGCGTAAACGCGCCCTAAGCCAGAGCAATTAGGGAGTGACGGGACAAATTTTGTTGCGTAATTTTATTAATTACGCAACAACATCTGTGCCGTCACTCCCTAATTACTCTGGCTATTGGTCTATTCTCACCTACTAATACCCTACACAGATGACTTGATGTTGGGAAAGATGGCTGACGTGAGTTTCTTGTACGTGCCATAATCAATCAGTAACCATATTCCGGGCTTATTTTTCCCCCCAGAATGTACAAGGGTGGGACGACACCAGGTTGGCATCATCCGCACAAGTGTCAGTACAGCTTATTATCCAACAAGCTATCCATATTAAAAGTATTGATAAAATATAACTCGCACTAAACGTGCTTGATATCAGAACTGACCCATGGTAGTATATGTGAGTTGCCTGGTTAATTTCAGATAACTGCGACAATTTTGTATAACGTTTGTGCCCTAGGGGTGTTGGGAAGTCCCCACCAATAATTTCCCCTAACAAATACATTGTGCCAAAAACAACCTTTGGTAGTGGTGGTAATCATCTGTGGAACTGGTGGCTGGCTCCGTGTCAGCGTGATGTCACCACCGTCTAATAACAAATTACAAAATAATTACAAATGAGTTCTTTACATGGCTGTGTTATAAATTTTTTAATAGAAATATTTCTTTAAGTGCAACTATTTTTTGTTTCTTTTAGGAGAAAATCATAGTAGGCACAAACGAGGAGAAAAAACTAGTAAGTGCAAACGAAGAGAAAAAAGCAGTAGGCACAATAGAGAAGAAAAAAGGAGCAGGTGCAAGCGACAAGAAAAAAACATGTAAGTATATCTGGAAATCTTCTGCATCGCAACGCAGTGAATCATAAAAAAACTGTGCTCTGCTATGTGATTTCCCTCTCCTTTCCTAAGACCAGTGGTTATCCTAAATAATGGAAAGCGGTAAATCTACTAATGTGTAGATTCCATGGGTGAAAAGCAGCACAGTTTAAGTGAATACTGTAACGTATTTATTACATATCTAATTTATGTGTGGAGGTATTCCTTCAAAATAAGAGAAGGTTTGTGGTATATATCAATTACTGGTACATCCTTATATCGGAGCACTTTAGTTAACAAGACTTAGCCTAATTGCCAGTAGAAGGCAGCACTTTGCTGGCTCTCTGCACATGGTCTCTCCTAGCAAAACGACTTCGTTTGAGTTATCCTCGTTTCAGTCATGAATATAGCTTAACGTGTTTGGTTATTTAAACATCACATGGTGTCAGAACTCAGAAGAAACTAGAGAACATTCTGAAGTAGCTATTGTCACAAAAAGTCAAGATGGCTGCTAAATTGCAACTGATGGCTTCTTTTGAAGAAGGAGATAATACAACTGAATCATGGGCTATAATGGCAACGACGATTTGAAAATTCTTTGCTGACTCTAAAATATCACAGAAGAATACCGAGTACAAATTGACCTATTTCTGATTGAAAGGTTTTTGAAGGTGTTCATGGCTTGTCTTTATTGACTATTGCACACGCTGATTTCTTAAAAAAATTTCAGCATACAGAATTTGAGTCCCACTAACGTATTTGTGTGTGGTTGCTTTTTGGTGTTTGGTTATTGCATACGGCATGTCACCTTTTGCTTAGACATCCCCATGATCCAGTCTTCTTCTGGCAAGGGGTCTTTCATCTGAACCACATACAGGAAGAGGCAAGACGTGCAGCTATAATCAATATCTCTGGTGTGATCCAGTCTTATGTTACTAAGTGAGTCCTGTAAATTTAAGTATGCAGGTGTCATATGACCGGAATTTCCAAATCTAGTACTGCATCGAACGCTAGTTGGGATTCATTTCAGCTTCGAGTGGAGCGGGTTCGGATGAATGGATCCCTTAATGTTACAGGATCGCAGGACAATGTTGAATGGAATACAGGATGAAGGGAATACAGGTCCAGTCTAGAGCTAGTGGAGGGGGTGAACAGTGCAATTTGGAAGTTGGTGTCCCATGGCATTACAGTTCATCTTCAAGAGCTGATGGCTGATAATTTTATGGACAAATGGCACGGGATACAACCTTTCAAGACTTGTACCTAATCCTTTTTTTTTCATCTGGTTTGGAGCAGTGAAGTACAGATCTGGACACTTCTCCCTCCAAAATGCCCATCAAGATGCTTGGGGGTGTACAGAGTTATAATTTATAGATCGAAATGTTTGGGCTGGTTTAAAGTAGTTGGCGGTACTAATGGTGAATGAAGAACGAAGCCTTTACAGTGCACATATAAAAGTCCAAACTTTTAGTTTGGACTTTTATATGTGCACTGTAAAGGCTTCGTTCTTAATTGATCTCGCATTGGTGCTGATTTTCCTTCAAGTACTAATGGTGCACAAGAATGTGTCTCGGCTCTTGATGCACGCACAAGTCCAGGAACGGTAGAGGGGCTGCTTGGTTTTCAGCTTCACAGGTAAATTGAAGGGAATTTGGGAACCTGTTGAGGTTCCTGAGAATCGGATTAACATCAGTGAAGTCTTCTGCCATGAAAAACTGTCGTTGACGTATCTGCACCAATAGTTATTCTGGAGGCATGCCCGAGGTTAATTGACCAATTCAGAGTGTCCAACACCATGTCGCACAGGAAAGTAGGGATGAAGAATCCTACCGGGATTCCTTGTTCCAGTGCTAAATTAATCAAGGTATTGGAAGTAGGAAGTCTCAAAGATAGTTTCAACTACTAATGGTGTTATACGAACACTTGAAATGTTCTGTACAGGAAGCATGGGTCGACACACACCATGTAAAGGCATTCAGGCACAATATTAAAAAAACGGCAATATTTCAATCCTCACATTGGCATTTTCAGCCATTAAAACTGGATGGACATACAACAGGTCGTGGTCACGTACAGTTAAAATTATAGGGTTAAGCTACTTTTAAAAAAAACTTTAAAAAAAAACTTAAAACATAAAAACTAAGGTGCTTTATCGGATGAGTAGAGGTCCGCCATTTTACCGGAGGTACGAAAAAGAGTGGAACAGAGCCGTACAATTTTCCTACCTTTGGTACAATTTAAATTTAATTAAGGGGTAAAGCAGCCAAAATATCATTTCCATTACTTCTGATTGGGAAAATTCTGATTTAGATTAAGTATAAGTATTATTTAAAATTGTTAGAGCTCCTAGTTGTTACCAAATTCAAGTGTGCTTTGGTAAACACGATGGACGTTGTACCCTATTTCGGGACTTGTTCTGTATGTGCAATATGTAGTTAAACTGCACTGGAGCATTTCTTTTGTGAATGAATATCAGCTCTGATGGCAGCATCGTGGTCACAGAGATGTCACCCTGCGGGGTGACCAACTTCTCCAATGTAGAGGGCTCCACAGGGCTCTCCTCCACCCTCTCCCACAGTTGATAATATATACAGTGTGTTAGCTTTTAAGGAGTGCAACTGGTGTAGCCCCCAGGGCTGATGAATTGCTGATAACGGTAGTAGTAACTGCTGGTATTGCTGCCACCAGACTCATAACTAGATTCCACTGCTGGTTATTACGTGCTGTAGTTCCAGAAGAAATATTCACAAATGAATACAAACGTCCGCTGACTTAGTTGTAGCATCTTTGGTATACAGGTCGGCTTACAAAGTCAATCACACGTCATTGTAGCATCTCGAGTAGGGTAAGCTTACAAGTTGATACTTGAAAATAATTTACACAGCAACTAAAACATCGTTCATTTAAAAGTCGCAAAGATCTGGGGGATTTTCCGAGAACATGTTGAACATTGTGCACGATGGCTTGCTTTACAATTCTAAAGCCTTTTTGAAACCATCGAACTTGTTAAACTTCGCAATCCTGAAGAGAACTGGGCCACTTTAGCGCCGGCAGCTTTTAGAAAAGTAAGCTAATTTTTACATTACTAAGCTTTAATCTGCATTCTGAGAGGCGGTCAGATTTCCTACACGACATCAAGTAAACCAGTAAATTGTATAATAGAAAATCCCTGGCCTATTTACACATAACGTGCAGGTCATAACCGCAACTTCAATTCATTGTCACCATCCAGCTGGGCTTAGCATGTGATTGAAAAATGCACTTAGCGATCTGCTACATTTGGCTGGTACAATGGACAACAACAAATGAGATGATGTTCATATGCCTGCACATGCGTGGACCTGCAGGAGAGCATGAAACACTGCATCTCCCTCCTGACCAAGTTCGGAGCTTGGGGTACAAACCTACAACTAGTCTTTTCTCGCGCATGCAAGCACGCTCCCTGGCTACTCATTGGTCAAGAGCCATGGAAATCCTAGCCTTCTGATTGGTTTAGAAATGGCCTACAGGGTCCGTCTCCTACCCTCGTGCAAAATCCACCAAAGTTAAAATTACCGAGTTTAACATGTTCGCAGCATTGTTTAACACTTTTTAACAGGCATTGAAAATACGAAGCTTAAACCATATCCACATACGTAAACATCCAGGAAATGAATTCTCAAAACATCAGGTGTTTCGGGGCCGATAGTGACAATATGCATGGCTAGAGCGCTACAATTGAGATATAAATTATGCAAGTTAAACATTAAACTAGGAGTAAAATTGAGCCGGATGGTTCCTAAAATCTTTCCACACCAACAGTTTAATCCTAAATTACGAAACTAAACCTTAAACCTAAACTTACTAAGTGTTGTTTTCAGGCCAGAAACGTCCACCATCTTGGATTTTTCTCCATCGATGCTAGCAAGTTTATTTTTGCTTACAGTATATAAATTGGAGTTTTAATTACATGTATAAACTTCTTCAAACCATGGAAACCCATGGCTGAAAACCAGACTTGTAGAAAACTTGTTGAAAACTAACTAGTATCAACGCAATCATAGCACTGCTTAAATTCACGGGAAAAAGTCGGGGCACGTCACGGTAGTGATGTGCTACTTATCTTTTGTACACGTCCAGGTTAGCAAACTTTCTGGTAAACTAATAATTTGGGTAGGTTAAAATGTTCCTGGGCATGAAAAAGGATTTTTTTTGGCTAAAATAAATTGGTAACAAGTTTTAAATTGTCCTGGTGTAAAACGATGTAGCAACTTTATTTTCTAAACAGTTTCGGAGCACTGCTCACGCAGCGTGAGTCCAACTTTTATTTTTTTTTTGCCCCTTGACATGAGCCACTTTTTTCCATAGCTCAAAACGGCTTTTTTTCTGGTAGCTTTCGGGAAAGGTACTTTTGAATTTTAAACTTTACTAAAGATTATTGCAAAAATCCACCCTAGGAGGACACCACTCATTGGTCTACTGTTGCCCTATTGTTGAATTTAAGGCGACTTTCTTTCTCTTCATCAGAGAGTTGCAGAAAATCCAACAATAGGACAGTAGTAGTCCAATGATAGGCGTCTTCCTAGGGTGAATTTGTATAGTAATCCACTGTGCCAACCGTTTACTGTTTTTTTAAAACTGAATTTTAAAATTACTGTACTTTGCATGAGTTTCCGGAGGTTTCTGGTGTGTTTTCTTGTTAAAAAAACAAAAAATATGCTACAAATTCAAAATGGATGCGCAATCAATTTTCAAAGGTGTAGTTTAATATTTAATAAGGTGCTTAAACGATTCTGCAATGAATTAGGCTTGACGCAAAAATCAGTAAAAACTGCCTCGTTAGTTGTGATCCAAGAGGCTTTGGATGATTAAACATAAAATCCAGAATATTTAATTGCTTGGTTAGCCCCAAAAAGAAGCTAAAGAGCTTGAGTTAGACCCTAAAAGAACAAAATAAGCTAAAGTTGTTAGAAGCTAAAAATGAGTAACAAAGCCTCAATCAGATGATCCAAATCTAGAACAACAAGTGAAAGCTCAAATGTTAAAGGCTGAACAACAGATGGAAACTCAAAAGTAAAAGGCCGAGCACTATCTCCAAACGCAAGAGGCCGAAACTAGGCAACAAGAGCTTGCACACGAGCATGGTAAACTAGATGCCAACACTGTACAAGTGCTTGCTCCTAAAGTTATGGTTACTCAACAGTTATATACCAAAAACTTTCATAAACTGATGCCAAAATTTGTGTGGAACAAGATATTCGATACAGGCTTGACTTGCGGAAGATGAGTGGTCGTTGGAGCTTCAACTTCTCATTGGTGGCATGTATATGCAAGTTGTGCCAGGTTATCAGAAACTGAAATGTTGCGGTATGACTGAGTAAAACTGGAAATACCGTAACAATTCAAGCTTACCCTAAATGCAACTAGGGTAAAAAAAAAGCTCCTCACTACCAGCCTTTGACATGCGCACACAACTGACCTAGATAATATTAAGCTAATGAATGTATTGTCTAAAGATGAAAGCTTATGTGATGCATACCTCCAGGGCGTTCCTAAATAAATTAAAATGTATTTATTATTATTATTATTATAAACAAATACTCAGCGAAAGCTAGAAGCTTGTTGCTGGATAACACAGAAAAATTAAGGCTTAAACACAGTGTGATCAATGTGGCTCTTGAAAGTGTTCACTGTGTTGCAGTTAGTAAAAATGCTCGCAGGTAGTCCATTCCAATCGTTGATGGTAGCCACAGAGAAGTTTCTTCTCACTTCTAAACGCACAAAGGGTTTTCTAACTTTGAAGGAGTGTCCTCTGGTTTTGGATTCAGTTCATCGCTGATAAAGATTCTCTTCTTTGCCTCTGGAAAATAGCTTAAAAGTCTCAACAATGGCTCCACGCTTTCCTTCGGTTAGCCAAAGTAGTTAAGTTGAGGCTTTTGCAGCGTTCAGGGTAGCTTAGTGCATTGTACTTAGTGAGTCTTTTGGTTGCTCGCCGTTGAACCTTTTCCAGTACTTCGACATCCCTCTGCAGCCATGGAAGCCAGCTCATGTTTGCATATTCCACGATGGGCCTGATAACACTTTTGTAGAGAAGGCAAAAGGAATCGGCCTCTAGTTTTGGAAACCAAACCAAACCGATGACTTTAAAGGCCATAGCAGCAGCCGTAGCACACGGTTTTGTTTTCGTTACACTAAGATTTTCAGTCACCCAAACGCCGAGGTCCTTCTCTTCAGCCACAGATTCCAGAAGTTTGCCATTAATGTAGTACTGGTGCCTTGGGTTATTATGACCCACATGTAAAACATGGTGCTTCGCAGGGTTAAGTTGAAGTTGGAGATCTTTACAATTACTCTCCAGGATATGGATGTCTCTCTGGAGTTCATGGCAGTTAGCGATAGTAGGTGCTATAAGACCTAGGAATTTTCATGAGATGTTCAAACCTGAATATGGGTCAAGAATCCAACCCTTCTGTCGCTAGTTTGATTAGCTTTAATGTGTCACTTCCAACTTCAGTTAAATCGGCTTTTGAGCAGCCAAAGGTGGGGTCAACTAGTGATGTTCAAAAGAATGGTGTAGGTGTTTTCATTGTAAGAGAAAGGGGCATGTCCGTGCCAATTGTTTTAAGTGTAAAAATAATTATTTAGGAATGGGAGACCTTGGCATGGGCACGGAAAACAGTAACAATCATTATGAGAGCCCCATTCATGATTCTAATAATAGTCATAAACATCGTAAAGTTGACAATAGACAGCAGCATTCTAAGCATTCCGGTGAAAATTCTTGCCTCAATGATTATACATCATAAAAAACGCTAAGTGGACTAACACTCAGCATGAGCTAACTCTCCCAGGATGCAATCGAATAACAATCAGATACAAACTTGACTACAATTTAGGCGCACGTTGTTTATCTTTGCTGGCATGCAAACTCTGCCTGATCGCACAGAATGTGGCATTGCTGGATGCCTAAAAGTTTTGTCTTTGTTGATTTGGATGATAAGCAAACTCAAAGAATCAGTGTTTCATTTAAAATCTTACAGTTTTAAATCAAACGACGATATGGTGTTACGATAGAACACCATATCACGCGTAGATGTGGACTAACAGTAGAATTGTTTCAGAGTTGTTGGTGCAACAATCATTGCATGCATGACCGTTGTTGCATGCTTATCGCTTGTTAAACTACTGTTGCTAACAAATTTCTTGCAACAAATTTAACCAAACGTAACTGGTAACCTTTTGTAGTCAAATAAAGACCATACCAAAAGATAACCTAAAATTTGTCAGAGTAAGCTGGTTGCTTAAACGTGCGTACATTACATTTGGGGAGGCTTTTGGGAAGGGGGAAAGTGGGATGAAGAAAGACATGAGCGGCGGGAACAGAACATAGTAGATGTATTTAAATTCACCCGTCATCAGGGCGCGTTTACGCAGCGACTCACCTTTGCATTCTTGCAGCTAGAACTCAATCGCGATGGCAAAGGTGACATTGCCATGGCAACAACGCTAAATGGATTAGCTAATTACGACATCGTTTGAGTAAATACTTGCAGTCTTATAATCCGTGCCAATAATATAAAGAATTCCTCATGACAAAACAATTTTCCCAAACTCTACTGAACTCACGTTATTTGCTGTTTTTGTTGCGAGCCAGCAGACATAAAACCGCCGCCATGTTGGAATTTTAGGTGATTTCTAGCTTCTAGCTGCGAGAATGCAAAAACAAGTAGTTGCGTAAATGTGCCCTCAGACGGAGCGGCTTTTCACCCGTCTTTAGACAAGCCAGTTTCTAGTTAATAACAACCAAAAGCGTTACGAAGATACTTAATGTAGGGAGAGAAGCAGGTTCTATTTTACGAAACGTTACGATAACAGATAGTAACATGTTGTTTATAGCTATCATGTTGTTATCTTCTCTACGCCAATGTTCACGACTTTGTTTCTTTAGCTTCAGTGCCAACCTTTTATTACTGAAGATCTTGCTTCTTGGCCATGTTGATGGGAGGATGAGCCTTACCGTGCCAATTGGTGCAGCTGCTGCCCTGGCTCAGTCATTATTCAACAGACACTTCATATCATTGCCACAAGTCGGACAACAGAAAATTCTAACCAAGTGCCATATGACTTTACGAGAACTGGAAGACTTGTCGTGATAACAGCTTAATCGGTCTGTAGATTTACCTTCTGAAGCTCTTTAGCTAGGCTCTACCATTGGGTGAAACTGTTCCAGCTGTTATATGTCTCCATCACCACCACGCCATGTGGAACTGTGTTGTCCCGGCATGGCATGGATCTGCAAAACAATGGCAGTAGTAGCATACGTCAAAATTTTGCTTCAAATACTCGAGGTCACTGGAATTGTTGTTATTGTAACTTCAAGACCTAACAACACCTACACCACACTAATCTTCCATTTATTAGGCTGGGGCCAGTCAAGAAGGCCAGTCACACATGGACGCCAGTAGGCCTTTGTTTAACAATGGTATGGTGTAATTATTTTTGTAGAACTACTTTCATGGTTCTGTATAATATTTAGCACATTCAAGCTTCTCTATTTTAATTGGATGAATATTAATTAATACTTAATTACACTGTTACTTAATAATCCTTTGGCTATACTCTATTGGAGTCTGCATCCTTTTCATCCAGCCCCTCCAAACTGCTACGTCCGTTCCTGTATTATAATTCTAACACAGACATTGCACAAATGTTACAGTAAGAAAACCCCAGGCATGCATTGTGTTCAGTTATATTAATCATAAAAAGCAAGCCCATAACAGGCTTGGTCCCATACGGTGGTTTGATGGATGTGTTGTCGGTGCTCTACAAGGCTGAATTCCCACCAGCCTCTAAGAATTCCACACCTTTACCCCCTTGATTGTAAGGATCAACACGCAACAAACTTATGAGTGTGAAGACTAGTGCGAGCTTGCATTTGGAATTGAATACGAGCAAGGCTGCTGGCCCAGATCATACGTGTCAATGGGTCTTGCGGCAGTGTAATTCCATTGCTCCTGCTTTGTGTAGTATTGTAAATCTTTGCTTGGAAAGTGGAATCGTGCCTGAAGATTGGAAGGAAGCTAATATCGTACTCATTCACAACAACAACACCAAAACGGATTCAAATAATTATACATAGGACAACCAGTCCCACCTGAATTTCAGCTAAGGGTAAATAAAAAAAGTACCTTATTTAACAGTAAATTATCAGCAAAATCGACCATGCAAGCAGTCAACTTTTATTATTTTATCAAAATTTTATCAAACGTGCATCAACAAAACAAAACTTTGTAAGTCAAATTACAAACTTGTTTAAATTATAGTTGTAAAAATTGATTTCTCAGCCTTTCACTTTGGTTTAAAACGTTCATACTCACAGTCACGACAATAAACTGGCAAATTTTCGGTGATGCTTTATTGATCACTTCGTCAGGCACAAATATGATTTTTCGTCTTTTCTTGGTAAGCATTCTTCGTCCTGTGAGCCTCTTTTCTGTAGTTGTGGTCGGCAGAACGCATTGTCGCTCACACTCTCTGGTTCTGGGTTTGGTAGAAATTGTCTTCACTCTTCTTGCAACTTGCCACTTAGTTGAAGGGTGATAATTTTATTTATTTTCTGAAAAGCTGGCTCTTGGACTTTCAGGAGTTTGCTTCCATTCTCTTGACAATGTTTCGGAATCCAGCATTGTGAAGAGAATGGAATCAAATTCCTGAATGTGCAAGGGCCAGCTTTTCAGAAAATAAATAAAATTGTCATCCTCAACTAAGCGGTAAGTTGTAAAATGATTGGACGAGGTAACCTGGCGACAAAGGGGGCCAGCAAAAACATGTAAACAGTGGCTTAACATCTCGGGTTCCCAAGGTTGTAAACCCTTTCAATGCAAATAGACGCTCCAAGAAGTGGTTGGCTGCGATGAAGGCTAAACCGGACCTATTTTACGAGTTAAAATACAATTACTGTGCTGTAGCTGTTTATTTAATTGTATCCTGGAGGCTGACTGAATAAATACAATTTGTTAAATTTGGGGTTTAATGTTTTGTGCGGTATTGCCAAGCTTGGGTGTTCAAGGCCAAGATGCTACAATGAAGGCCAGCGAGAACCACCATGTCCACGAATCAAAATAGGAAGGTGCAAACACATCCCATTGCCCAAACAATTGCCGGCATTTGATATTTTTTAAAAAAATACTTCCTGCAAGTTAATTTTTGTATAGTTTTCGTGAAACAGTATTAAAACGAACTTAATCATATACTCTGCAACCTACCGGTATAACAGCAATAGTAACTTCCAGCTTGGGAAGCGCATCATGAAACAAATACAACTTTTAGAAATGGTTTAGATAAAACTTTACTTTACTGATCAACGAATGATTTTTAAATGTCATGTCAAACGAGAATCAAGTAGTAAAATGCACAATTTCAAAAACTAGACCCTCAACAGCATCTTGGAAATTTTCGACACACCGTCCTCAACTCGGCCGTCTGTCTTCTTCCGGCACACTACATAATTTCTGAACTCTGCTCGACATGGTTGATGGTCACACAGTCACATGGAATTTTATGTGACCATCAATCATGTAAAGCAGAGTTCAGAAGTTATGTAATGTGCCGGAAGAAGACAGACGGCCGAGTTGAGGTCGGTCTGTCAAAAATTTGCATGATGCAGTTGCGGTTCTAGTTTTTGAAATTGTGCATTTTTCTATTTGAGTACGGTATGGCTTGACGTGAACTTTCAAAATAAAACCCAACTACGGATTTTTAAATGTAATGTAGCTAGCAGGAATGTGAAAAACATTTTCAGGAGGAAAGCAAAACTAACAATTTTAAAAAAATCTTTGAAAACGTAACGTGGTAAACTAACAAATAATCATTTCACACACAAAAAAAAATTCTCAGCACCTTGCGCCCCCAAGGTACCACAAGGGAGTGCAACGTTTTGCACCCAGCAAAAATTTCTAAACCTAAGCCTAACGTTGACATGTTTACAACTCCAAGAAACGATGAAAACGTAAATACTATTTTATTTATTGTACGTATCAATACAAATTTTCTTTTCCATGTGTTTATTGTAGGAGCCACATTACTCAGCCTACATCTAAAGCCACAGAGAGTAACGAATCCACTAGCAATAAACTTGGTTCAACAGAGACTTGGTGGCAGTTGTCCATGGGCAGCCTAGTACCATCGCAACGTCGAGTATCACAACAACATACCTCCCTGAAATTCTCCATGCACATGAGTCAGTGTTTTATCCAAATCAGAGAGCATAAAATTGTTTGTTTTCAATACCTGTACCGTTCTCAAAAACACTTAAAACACAGCGAAGACAATAAAAAGTGTTCATGGACCAGATAAAATACGCCAAGTGATATTATTTCTTTTGCCCCTTCGAAATTTTGTTTTGTTGGCAATTAATCTGATCCGATGGTTAAAACAGGAATGGTTCCGTGTTGCATCGACTAAATCTTAGCCAATGATTAAAACAGGAAGAATGAGTGTTGTGGATTATAGGAAGTCGTCTTCATTTTTGGAAGACAGGAACCAAAAATGAACTCGTTTTTGCCTTTGCAAACCTTAATTATGTTTTCATCATTAAGTCCTTGTCCTCCTCTCTCGCGTTTAAGTTCCAGCATCTCCTCCTGGTCACTGCTGATTGTCAGGTATCAGCTGCATTTCAGAACACCCCAAATGAATTGAGTGTGACAACAGTGAATTTTTAGTGCGGCCCATCTAAGGTCTATGTATTGTAATAATAAAATGTTCACTCCCTGATTGAGTAAAAGCCCACAAACAGCAAAAGGA
Organism: Lithobius niger; assembly: GCA_023313725.1. Classification (NCBI taxonomy): domain Eukaryota; kingdom Metazoa; phylum Arthropoda; class Chilopoda; order Lithobiomorpha; family Lithobiidae; genus Lithobius; species Lithobius niger. The sequence continues at coordinate 172 of JAHWFP010095726.1, read as the reverse complement.
AGACATGGAATTTAATTTTCGGCAAATTATTGCTTGTCTTGGTCACCTATAAACAATGCACAACATGAATACATACCCCAACATCAATTCAGACACAAAACGTTCATACTTACAATATAAAAACAATACACAAATAAAATTAGCAGGTGAAGCCAGAGGTGTGTTTGTTCAC
>JAHWFP010095724.1:0-16188 GCA_023313725.1 Lithobius niger | reverse complement strand
AAAAATTTTAACCTGCATTACTGTTACTGCCTACACGCCCCCCCCCCTCGCTTTTGCAAGTTGTTAGGGTGGTTGGGTTTGTAGGGTACTGCTGGCATATTTTTTGTCTTTTTAGGTAAAATCTTGTTCTTTCCAAGGTCAGTGACTGTTGGTGGAGTCACATTTGTTGGATATTAGAATGGTTTCAACTGTGCAATATTCAGGGGACCAATTTCTTTTCCATTGTAATATCGTGTAACATGTACGTTTTTATTTATTTTTGTACCGATATCACACATAGCACATCACATTTTGGTGCAACGGATGAGCTACCCCTCGCCCCACATTTGATATGACGTGTGTGTGGCAGACAACATAATCTCCCACCTTTAGGGTTAGAGGTTTATGCCGCCTGTCATAATAAACCTTTTACTGAGCCCTAGATGATTTCATGGACTGTTTTGCCAACTTATGCATCTCAGAAAAACGTTGCACTATCTCCATTTGACCCTCGGTCTGATTTTTGGTTTTTGTAGGAAGGGGCCCCATTGTTAGTTGGGACTACTCATACCCCCAAGAATCAGCCGGGTTTCGTCCAATGTTCAGTTACTAGACGTAAACTTACTAGATTCGAACACAGAATTCCGCATTGCAAATGCAAATTCCTGCAAATGAAGATCCCAGTCACAGTGAGAGGCAGTGAAACAACGTAACATGTGTTTTATTATTTTGTTGTGCCTCTCGACCAGATTAGCCTTTGGGTTTTAAGGGGTTACATATTGGGTTTTGATTCCACATAACTGCCATAAACTATGTCGTATGTTAGCTATGAGACAAGGCCCACTGTCTGAAAAATTCGGCAGAAAAAACCCCATCGGAGCATGACTTTATTTACACATTCGGCCACTTGTTTCGCTTTAGCCGTCTGGAGTGCAAAAAGTTCTGGCCAGGAACTAAACTCATCCAAGACTACGAGTATCCAGCGTCTGCCTCTTCGGGTTACAGGTAAAAAGGCCCGAAGATATCAACCGATACTCTTTCCAAAGGGGATTGGGAGGATCTATCATGGTTAGGAGCCCAGCAGGTCTCGAAGTTTCAGTTTTGCAAGTCTGCCACTTCTCGCAACTGCGTACGACCTCTACGATATCCTTCTCCTTTTCATAATCTTGTAAACTCCAAAATGTCCTTCCAGATGTGAGCTGTTAACTGCAGCAATCGCGTTGCGGCTTAGCAACACTGGTAAACATGCCCTAAAATGTGTATTACCTTCAATCGCGTCACAAATGATACATGAAACATAAGTTCTGCACAAGATCCCATCATGCAAGCAGATCCTACCAAGGGTAAGGATGCTTCCATCATCAGCTGAAGGCATTCCAGCTACATTGCAAGTCTAGCAATATGGTGCGATGATCACTTGTCACCAACCTGTGCCTGTCGGATTTCTTCCAAACTAGGAGATCCGTTGGGATTCTCGTTTACTTGTACTCATTCCACCTTACACTCTGCTATCAGCACAGGACTTTTGTCTTCATCCTCATACCGTAAATCGTCGATTAAATGCCCATGGGCTTATGCAGTTAATTTGGCAACAATGGGGGTGGGCTTTAAATCAAGCATTATCAATTTTTTTAACCTTTCTGGACATCTATTACAGAAAATTCGAAGCTTTTGAACGATCTGTGAAAGACCAATTTTTACATCCTTTTAATTGCTGTGAAGACGGGAGGAGGCTTAGGTAAGAGAGGCCCAGGCCTTGTGCAGGTGCTAGGAGCTAAAGGAAGAGTCCACTACGACTACAGAGAGTTAGAAGGGTCCAGTAAACATAGCAAGCAGTACTATCTTTATTCACATCATTATAACTTTTAGATAATTTTTGTAGAACAACGTCAATTTGAGGGGTAGGCTGTAACGCTACTATTTCATGATTTTGACTTTACAGCATTTTAGGGGTGGGCTTTAGCTTCAACTGTGCTTTTAATACATGATTTATGGTACATCCTGGAGATTGCATCTGCCACTTGGTTTTGTGATCCCTTCTTGTAACGGATGTCAAAATCCATTCCCTGAAGTTTTAGAATCCACCTTGCTAGTCTTCCTGAAAGCTGTTTTAAGGACTTCAAGAAGGACAAAGCACTGTGGTCAGTTTCACTTACGAATGGGGCGTTTTCAATGTAGGGTCTGAACTCACTCACCTACAGAAACAGTACAGCACCCATTTCTAACTCAGAAACACAATGTTTTTTTCTCGGCATCTGTTAGTTTGCGTCCAGCAAATGCAACCGGTATGAGCCCACGCCCTTTGACGTGTTGTGAGAGCACTCCACCAAAACTGTAAGTTGAGCATCTGAAGAGATTTCGAACCTCCTATCTAGATCTGGTAAAGCTAAGACACAGTCAGACAAACTGTCTTTTAGCTAGCTCTTGTACTACAGGTGAATGTGTTTTGATCCACATCCAAACTGCATCTCTCTTCAGTAATTAGCAAAGATAAGCAGCTTTGACATGGAAATCCTTGATGAAAGCATGGTAAAAGCCCATCATCCCGAGAAATCTTATTAAAATCTTTACATTACTAGGCTCTGGAAATTCCTGGATTAACAATACCTTATCAGGTAGAGGGGACATCTCATGAAGTCTAATGAGATGGCCCAGAAAAGAAATTTTCTTTGCACAAAAATGGACTTTTTTCAGGTGGGCTGTGAGGCCGACACTTCCTAGCCTACCTAGCACTAGTGGTCGACCGAAACCGATTTTTTTTTCACTTTCGGCCGACACCGAAACCCCTACTGAAACCAGTGATTTGGTTTTGGCCGAAGCCGAAACATTACCGAAACTGGCAACACGGTTTCGGCCGAAACCGAAACCGAAACCAGAAAATCGATTTCGGCCGAAACCGAAACCACTACCAAAACCGAAACCAAACCTAACCTCAATAATACCAGTATTAATAATTAGATAAAAAGTAAGGATAAAATCATAAAATCATTACCCATTTTACCCATTTTCTGGTCATAGGCTAAGAAAATCCATGCAACCCCTTCCACCCAATCAAAAAAAAAAATTTCAGAATTTAACAAAAACTGTCAATATTGTAAAAAAAAATTTCAGGACTTTCGCTTGTGTTTTTTTTTTCTTTTTGGTCATTAGCCTTTTTTTCATATTTTTAAACTATTAAGTCGTGTTAAAACCATTAGCCAGAAAAGGGCTTCATTTAATAAGTAAAATCTTTGCTTGAAACATAAATAGGAGTGCAACGAAGCCATTACAATTATGATAAAATTAGGATTGAAAGAAAATTTGTATTTATTATTTATTAGCATGGCATGGCAGATGTAATGGGATCCCCTGTATGTCAGCACTCGTAGGCTACAGCCTATACTCCGTACGCGATTTGTAAACTGGGCGTGGCTCGCGAGCAGCTTGATTGTAGCGTACTTTTTCCCGGAGTCGGTGTGCCTTGTGGCTATCTATAGACCGCACCAAAGGCTTGTCTGTGCGCGATCATGGTTTTGTTATTTGATGCCAATTTTTTTAATGTCGCTTTTTAAAATTTTTCTTATTACAGGCCTTCTCCATCAATAGGGAATCGGGGGAATCGAAAACAAATAAAAAATATTGGGGGGGGGGTATAAGATAAATTTCAGCCTGAATTCAAAAAAGAGAAAATACTTTTTTTCTTACCGAATCACATTTTAGCCTCGGTTTTCTTTCCACTTACTGTCATAATTTCCGATTCAGGCCATTTCAGCAGTTGAGTAAATAAGGATGGTGGAGTAAAAGGGCTTCCCCCACCCTAATATCGTGCCGTGGGGCATAAAATCTTTGGAAAAATGTATTTATTTACTATTTTCATTAAAACATTCGCCACTGCCTTTTGGGTATTTCTTCTCCCCCCCCCCTCCCCACCCTTCTTGTATTTTGGGTCAGACGGTAATAAATATAAAAAACACGTAGGTTTTAAGTTTTAATTCCTTGTGGAGCTAAAAAAAAAGTTAAGGAAGGAAGTGTGTTCTACTGTTGTGAATGTTGTAACAATTTATTTGTGAAACAGTACAAATTTCAGAGCTTTTCATTTTTGGTGGTTGTGAAAACAACTGTTTGTATAGCCGGTGTGTAGCGAAATGAGTCTTCGGCCCTTTCCGATCGGAATAAGGCGACCAACCAAGCCGTCACTTGCGCTGTCAGCTGTGAGTCCGGTGCGCCTTTTTTTTAGCTGCCGTTGCCGTTCTCGCCCGTGACCCAAGCAAGTTTCATCCAAATAAATAAATACTGTAAATGAGACGGATTACTTCTTAAATGTCGTACCTGACGTAAAAATCGGCGACGCTGGGAAACAATTTCTGGACGCTTTTATTTAAAATTTCTGTTGTTGCATTTTGCGTATTTCATCCCAAGTTTCTTTTTCATGGTTAAATGCCACGGAAGTTTTCCCATCTTTAAATCCAATCTTCGATTTGAACTTGGCCAAAACATTATCAAGATTTGGATAATTACTTTCTCGGTGAAATTCAGTTATTGCTGTTCGAGCAGCTGACAGTTGAAAGTCGTCCAAGCTGTTACCGTTGGCGCCTTTGGCCGTTATTTCGCTGCCGTTATAAACCGCGGAACTGTAGCGTCTGCTGCGGCTGGAGTGGCACTTGTTTCGGCGGGTAGTTGCGCGCCTTCGTTAACTATTTGAAACCACAACTGAAAGAAACCTTTGTTGCATCTGACGTTTCTTGGGAAACGGCGTTCTTGCTCTTTGTTGGTTCCTTGCTTCGCAGATAACAATAGACATTCCAAATAATTTCCCTAGTAGGCTGTGAATCATTTTACCTCTTTTCCCGATTGAAGGCGCGTTAATAGACGCCATTTTGTGACTGCTGTACTGGCGGTTTTTTTTTTTACCCATGATGCTAGTCGCGGTGTTGTACTGGAGTGGACAATCGATATTTTTTTTAAGCCACGCCCAGTTTACAAATCTCGTACGGATTGTAGTAAGTCTAAGCAGAAATCTGCTACTGCCAGGAGGCAGCAGTGGTTTCAGCATCATTGAAACTGCAGCATAGGATTCAGCTGAAACCGAAACCATAACCGAAACCAGTTCGTCGGTTTCGGCCGAAACGTAAATGAACTATGACTTTATGGCCGAAACAAGAACCGAAACCGAAAGTTTGCTGGTTTTGGTTGCGAAACTGAAACCGAAACTAAAATTCTGTCGACCCCTACCTAGCACATCGGAAATATGGTCCAGGTTGCTTTGGTAATCCCGGCTATAGATTACCAAGTCGTCCACGTAAATCATGGCATGTGAGTACATGGTGTCCTCTAATGCCATGTCCATAAGCCTCGCAATGGATGCTGGTCCATTGCAGAGCCCATATGGTATTTTTTTTGACCTGCCAACTCCCTATGTGACATCTAAAACAGGTGTACTTCTTGCTCTCAGTTTCCATTTCTGTTTGCAAGAAGCCTGATTGCATGTCCAGAACTAAACCATTTTGCCTTGCCTAGCATGGAAAATACTTGACTGGCGTTACTGGTAGGCTGCGAATCTTTTACCATCCTATCGTTCAAAAGGTGGTAATCCAAGCAAAATCTTTTAGCCCCCTCCTCCCCCTTTTAGGAGCAAATCAGGGTACAGCTTCCCAGGGTGACACAGAGCATTCTATCACATCTTCCATGAGCCATTCTAGCATCTGAGCTTCAATAATAGCTCTTGTCTCCTTCTTTACAGGTCTATGAGGTAACCTAATGGGTCTTGCGCCAGGTTCAACCTCATTTTTTTTGTTGGTAGTGGTGCCTTGTTTAGATGTTAACACATGTTTAAATTTGTGTAAACACTTTCTCAGCTGCTTTCGTTGTGCATTTGAGCAATGAGCTTGTTGAATTTTTTCTTCCAACAAAGTATCATCTTTTGCACGCCTCTCAATGTTTACCTGCACGTCCAATTGCTTAAGTTGCTCAATTTTCGTTTGAGTAGCCTTGCAAACGGAATTGTTTCTTGTACCTCTGGCCCGACACCCCAGCCACTGTTTTGGATGTCTGGGATAAGGCTAGTGGAGGGGATTGAGTCTTAATGGCGCGTCGACAGCTAGGTCATTAGTGCCAACCCTTAGTCACAGCGCAGCGGTCCGGGTTGCCACTGCACCACACATTACAGAGATATTACACAAACCCCGAATCTAAATCTTGTCATACATCTGTACCTCCTGCAAAAATTGAAACACCCTGGACAGGGGACAAACTTTTCGCCTAATTGACCTACAGTGTCTCGTGGAAGATGGAAACGGCAACGAACACCATCAAGACGGTGACAATCAGCAAGCAAGTGTCGGACAGTAAGTGGCCGTCGACACCAATGACATTTTGGAGGGTCAACCTTCCTCAAAAGGGAACAGTGGGTAAGTCGGGTGTGACCAATGCATAAATAGGCTAACACCACCTCTTCACAGCGACTGCGGAGACAAGTCGTGTGCCATTTCTCGACAGTGCCTTTAATAGTACGCAGTTTATTGCTGGCCTGTTTGTCCCATAAGCCTTGCCAGAAAGCGTGCAACTTCAGACATAGAGTTGGAAAGGCGTCTGAGGAACAAGGCCGAGATCCCTTTTGAGAAGACCAGAAAGGACCCCTTTAGCTGAAGAATCAGCTTGGTCATTACCACCAATCCCAACAAGGCCCGGGATCCAGCAGAAAAGCACGGTTTTCTGCTGGCCAGGCAAGCGGGAAAGCAGAGCTTGGACATGTTGTGTCAAGGGGCTCCGAGGGTTGTATTTCGCCAAGGACTCCAGGGTACTCATGGAATCACTAAAGTTGATAAAATGCGTGCCCTGAAGGTCAAGGACTCATTTCACTGCCAGACCAAGAGCCAGAAGCTCTCCAGAAAACACAGAATAGCCTGATGGAAGGCAATGGGAAACGGTTAATCCCTGGCACACACAAGCAGACGTCATGCCAACATCTGACTTCGACATATTAGTGAACAGTCGCTGATATCTGGCATACCGAGAACACAGCAGCTGGAATTCCTGCAAGTACCTTGCTGGTAGAGTGGAACCCTTCGCGAGGCACGTCAGAGCGTAAATGAAAATGACACTTGGGACAAGCCAAGGGGCCACTGGCATCTCCCCAAGTCTCAAGATGCAGGGCATTTCAAAGGCTATTTCCTGGCAGGGCTGCTGGAGCCTATCGCAGAAATCACCCTTACCCACCCCGTGTTTACCAATTCGCAAGTCTGGTCCAAAAACCATGGACCAAGCAGGACTGGATCGCATAGCATGCAATCGCACAGCATACTGAATGGCTAGCTGTCGCCGACGAATGGCCAAAGGTTCAGCATAGAGGCTGACTACTGGAGATGTCCGAAATGCCCCAGTCGCCAGATGCAGCCCACTGTGATGCACAGTGTCCAACATCCAGAGTGTCGAGTCACTAGCCGAACCATAGACCATGCAAGCATAATCAAGCTTGCTGCAGACAAGAGCTCGGAGAGGCGCAACATGATCGCAACATGTGCGATCGGCCCCCAAGAAGTGCCCGTCTGATCCCGTAAGATGTTAAGCGCCGACAAAGCCTTATCTTTAGGTTGAGACAATTGTGGAAGCCAAGACAACCTGGAATCGAACACCAGACACAGGAAACGTGCCTTTGGGACAACAGGAATTTGTGCCTGTCCCAAGTGCAGGCAAGGATCTAGGTGCAGTGTTCGTTGGCGCAAAAGTGGACACACACAGTTTTGTCCGGAAAAAATCGGAAACCATTACTGACAGCCCAGCCCTGGACTTTGAATTGCCAGCTGTAGCTGCTGCTCGCAAGTCTTCATACGAGCCCAAAGCGCAGGCCGAAGTCATCAACAAATAATGACTGCAGAACAGCAGCTTGCTGAGCAATGGGGTTGACCAAAACCGTCAAAAGCTACACTGGGATGCAGATAAGAAACCCTGCGATTCCAACACCCATACCAACCTCTCACTGACCACCCGTTCCATAAGCTTACAGACACAGCTAGTCAGAGCAATTGGGCAATAACTGGAAGGAGAAGTAGAGTCTTCGCCGGTTTTACAATCGGGATAACCACTGCTGTCCTCCATGCAACTGGAATAGAATCCTTTACCCACACACGGTTGAACATCTCCATCAAGAACTGCTGGGAATCAAGAGGCAGATGTATCAGCAGCTGATAATGAACATCATCAGGCCCTGGAGCAGAGTCACGTGACTTGGCCAAAGCTGAAACGAATTCCTGCCTGGTAATTGGTAGCTTGTACTCCCGTAGACTGTCGGAGCAAAAGTCTAGAGAGCGAGCCTCCTCTTTACGCTTGTTCCCGAGGATACCAGGATCTTAATGGCTATCACTCGAGACCCTTGCAAATGGATGCAAGACAATCAGTTATATCCGGCACAGAAGAGATCACGGCATTCCCTACCCTTAACTGTGACACCAGGGAAGCCACGTCGACGAAACATAAACCAACCACGAAGCATGCCTGGCCTTATGGATGACATACCTGGCGTGGGCACGCAGCGCTTAAAGGCTACAAAGTTGTCAGTAGTTGGGCTTACCGTAAAATGCATGCAATGCTCGCCTGCGGGCCCGAATGGCCTGCCCGCAAGCCGGTGTCCACCACAGAACAGGTACTCATCTTGGCTGTGTGGACATACGCAGGATAGTAGCATGAGCAGCAGTAAGGACCTCATAAGTAAGTTGAAAGTTCATCTACATCAGAAAAGTTCTCCACCTCATGCTGAAAAACAAAGGCAAAGGCTGACCACACAGCTCGTTTAAGTGCCCACAGGGCTGGCCTGGAAGCCACAGAATCCCCTTGTGTTGTGGGCAACACAATGGGGAGGTGATTGCTCCCATGCAGATCGGCAGTGACAGCCCAAGTGAAGTAAACTGGGATAGCTAGCAAGCAAAAGGCTGCGCCCACCGCTGACCAGTTGCCTGTAGCCAGGTTACAGTGTGTCATGGCTCCATTGTTCAAGATGCAAATGGACCCCCTCTGCATCCACACCTCAAGGATCCTCCCTTGTTGTCAGTGGTAGGTCAGTGGTGGCTGTTAAAGTTACCTAGCAAGAGGAAAGGGGCAGGAAGCTGGCAGACCAGGTTTTCCAGGTCACCAACCACAAAGACCTCATCCGGTGGCAAATAAAGCGAACAGACCGTAAAATTCAATACAAAAGAAACTCGAACTGCTACCATCTGAAACCTAGTGTGCAAAGGCACACTGGCCTGTGGTTGAGAGTGGTGAACCAGCACTGCAACCCCACCAGGTGCACGTGGCACAGGGTTGGCATCCAGACAGTAGACAGAGTAACCCCGAACAACCGGATTATCTGATGCCTTGAAGCAAGTCTCCTGTAGGCAGCAGCACAGAGATCGCCACAGCGACAAACATAGCTGCAGCTCTTCTTCATGGGTCCGATAACCTTGGCAGTTCCACTGAATGATGGTATGCGCAGTCATTAGGGTGGGTTTAAGATTGAGTCCTTCCCCATAACTTTTCCTCCGGGCGATCCAAAAACCTCTGAATCCTCACCCAAATCTAAAGTTAGAGTGAGGTCCAGAATGAAGTTGTCCTCGGAAGGACAAAAAAGCGCCGGAGAATCAGAACAAGAAATCTCGCCCTGCTCCATGGGCAAAGGAGTAGCAAGTTGTAGAGGGGACACAACAGTCCCCTCAGCTAGCTGGTCGTTCAACAACCATGTCACCTTCTCTCCTAGACGTGAGTTTCTCATGGGTAGTGTTGAGGCTGTACCAGCAAGAGCCTTCTTCTCTGATGTTTTCTGTAGTGCACTCCGGGTGGGTGGAGGCTAGTATACTTGCTGCGATATATCCCAGGCTTCTTTTGGCGTATCAGCTACACCAGATAATCAGCCAGCTCTTTTCCAAAGCACCCACATGTCCCCGCACCCAGGCTAGCAACACCACCCGTTCGTCCTGAAGAACCATGATAAGGTACCTGCAAATACCTTACACCAAAGGGTGACTAACAACAAGCGCCTCACAAGAGCATCACAGAAAATGCAGATCTGCAGCTGAGTAGCTGAGTCGGAACTGATCCGAAACAGTTGCAACCCTAGATCAAGCACCAAATCCAACACCAATGAAATAGCAACAAGCTCAGCCATGGAGGCTGGTGGGATACACTGCAGGTGAAAATAAAAATTCCTACGCAGTGCCGTGACAGCCACCCCAACCCCTCCTGAAAAGAGACTTCAATGGAGCACTGACTCCTAGGTCTATTGTGGCTAACACCTAGACTTTCTTTGGGAATGTCGAGCCGTTTCAGCCGGTGTCGCCTTAGCCGTGGGTACGACTTCCATATCATCTATGAAGCCAAACAGGCCAAGTTCTCTTAAGAACATACTGATATCAAACTTCCAAGTCCAATAATTAATGTCCATCAATAAAGGGAATTACAATGTTGTCCCACCGGTGAACATGTCTTCTTCTCCAGTCCACATGTTAGCAAAACAACATTAACTGCAAGCAGCAATGAACTGGTACAACCTCACAAGCTATCCACATAATACCACAGGACTCCTAGTAGATATTCCTACTTCAGGATACCACCATATTGTCAAGGTCAAAGTCAGCATTGGGAATAGGCCAATATAATTTTGGTCAATTTAATTCTCACTGTGTAACAGGAGGTGGAAATCTGCTACAGCCCTGACTCTGAAGGAAGACGAGATGACTGCCGAACGGACTCTCATAGTCGCTTGCACATCAGGGTGCTTACTAACACCATCAGATCTGTCTTGGACTGTGACAGCACAAGGCTCCTTTCTGCAAGTAGCTTCTAACCTACACCAAGAGCACGTTCCAAAGAGCCCTGTAACGACAGAGGCCCCTCCCCCCACTAGGTAAACCGTCACATCATCAGCGTAGGCCAACACCTCAACCAGGTGACTAACCTGAACAGGCACCTCATTCAGTGTCACAACAAAGAGAGCCGGGCTCAGGCAGCTTCCCTGAGGCAAACCGCTGGTTGCCTCACGGACTTCTAACCAGCAGCCTCCAACCTTATTAGCAAAACTCGTGCTCTTGAGGAGTGTCAAAATCACAGAAGTAAGCCCACGCTCTACTCCCAACTTCTGCAGGGCAGCCACGACCCAGTCATAAGCTGCCCGTGTCATATGATGCCCTAATAGGTAAAAAGACTGCTACCTCCATGTGCCCTTTAAGCCGTGTACCATGAATGCTGGACTCCGACAACAACACAGCATCTGAGTACTGCTATGCTTATGAAACCCAAACTGCCTACTGAAAAGCCCATCCGAGGTTTCCGGCTGAAACAACAGGCGCCCCACCAAAATCCGCTCGTAAACCTTTCTCACACAAGAAAGGAGAGCGATAGGTCGGTACCCAACACCGAGGTAAGGACTGAGAATAACTATGACGGCGGAACCGCAGCACCATCGTAACACCCCTGGAAAAATTTAATGAGCACAACTTTTGCCTCAGTATTCCCTAATATCCTTGTAAGTAACGTTGTCTATCCCAGCAGCACGGTCATGACACTGCTTAACCGCAGCAGTTAACTCAGCAACCGAGAGTGGCCATGACAATGCCAGTCAGTTGACAATTCACCTAAGCAGGGAGGCGGACCGTGTGGAGAGTCTTACACCTTCACGAAATTGTCGTTGAAAGCAGATGCCATTTTAACGCCCCGGAGAACATCACCTGCCGGGCCAAAGACCCATGAGATTGCAACTTTCGAGTCCATAGGCCGAATCAAATTCTAGGCCTGTGACTCAGAACAGCTCTTGGAAACTCGTTCGTAAACCCTTCGGCCAGACAAGGCTTTCTCACTCTTCAGAATGAACCTCGTATCAGTCGCAATGCCATAAAACACAAACCAAAGGGTGTCGGAGGGAAAGCGTACTGCTGCCATGCACGTCTGCGATCTCTGACAGCTAATGTGCTTGCCTGGGTCCTCCACGCCGGCCAACGAGATTGCAGTCCCAAGAGCTTACGACCCCGCTTCTCTCCTAACCCTAACCCTGCTCGCCCATTTCTCCATCCACGAACCAAAAGCAACACGGGGCACCACATGGCACCCCCTCCTCTGGTTATGACCACTGCCCAACAGTCCAACTGAACAGTTGGACTATAGGTGGACGACTGTCCAACCACCCTTGTCCACCAAGGGACAAAGAGATGGGAAAGTGGTCACTCCCCCTGAGATCATCTGACACCCCAAACGATCACTAATGCGTAGCTCCGCAGAACACAGTAAGACGTCCAGGAACTCCTCGGCCATCCCCATACCTCCTGACGAAGGCTGAGGCGCAGTCGTTCACTAAGCTCAGAACAGATTCCTCGAGCGTCGACGCAAGCATACGTCCCCTTGTACTACAATCAACCCTACCCCACTCTCAAAGATGTTCGTTGAAGTCATCTCCCAGGATCAATGGTCGAGGAAGCAACCTCAAACAAGCAACCCACTCGTCTCTAACCACATGCCCACACACATACACAAAGCCCATAGTCACCCAAACATCTTCCCACCGTCGCCGCAGGACTCAGATCTGTTCCCCTACAGCCTGAATGCACGAAAAGGTGACCTGCAATTCCATCCCTCAGCATAAATTTTAATATTTGTACTCACACCGTCAGTTATGCATGTAAAGCCATTGATGCCAATTAAAATTCCCGGGGCAACTTTACTTCGAGGGACCTGTCACATCCATGCTACGACAGAGTTCTTCAATTTTACCTAATTTCCCCAGGTGAAATGGCGTTTGATATCACGACTTCACACGGCCAAAATACTTCAAACGCCAAGCTCTTTCGCCAACCTAATCCCAGCGACTTCAAACGTTAAATGAAATAATTGAAAGTTGCGCAGTAAGCAATTTTCATATATCTCATTTAACCTTCGAACTATTACTCGGGGGGATTAGCTTGACGAAAGAGCTTGGCGTTTGATATCACGACTTCACACGGCCGAAATGCTTGCCGGGAATCCTTAACAAGTTTTGTTTTGGGGTAGTATATGTATATACACACAGTAGCGTGCACAGACCTCCGAGAGGGCATGGGCAACATTTAGTAAAACGTGCATGCTGAAAATTTATTTCTAGGCATCCTTTTTTTTTGTAGTTTGTTACTCTACTTTTTTACGATTTAACCATTTTCGGCCCCTTTCTTGGCCTTCACGGCCTTCCTTTTGCTCTTTTTAGGCCTATAGGCCCTTTCTACTGGCTGCAGTGCCAGCATTTATTGCTACAGAAAAGCAAAATAAGGCAAATTAAAAAAAAAAAAGCAAAAGGGCTTTTTTTTTCCGAAAAGGACAGGGGTGAATGCCCCCTGCTCCTCTCTTGTGCACGCCACTGTACCTATATGTGTATATATATATAATTATAATTATAATTATAAATTATATATAATTTTGGAATTCTGCAAGCCAAATCCGAGGTGCAGAAGGGACCCAAACGAACAACTTTAGAAAAAGGCCATCACGTGCGAACCGAAACAATGCTTTTTTGTTGATTAAAAAATATATTCCTATTACAGTAACCAAATTCTCCCAACGTACAATTTTATCGGCGTAGATAACATTCTTGTTTGATTTTTTAATACTGTTCAGTACACTCACAAACCCTACTTGTTAAATGTTAATGCATATTGGTACTAAAAGTAGCTTTGTGTCGCAGCAGTTCCTAATGTTCCGATTAGGAATTGCGCCTCAACATTCAGTGTAGATACGAATCCTACAATATAGCGTGTATAATTGATCCCACTGGTCGGTATAGATCGGAATCCTACAATCTCCGGATGAATGTATTGTGTTTCTAACCTACGTCTGCCACTGGGGAAATTTCGATTTCTTTCAGATTTTGCAGAAAGACGAGACAGCTATAACTTGATATGAAATGTAACAAATCGTCGCTATTAATCTGTAATGGCTACTGTCTTGAAATCATGCTGCCATTTTGAAATTATGCCTATTATAATCCAATTTGTTTTAATTTAAAATGGAGACGAAATAGTTGATACCAAGTGAAATAGTGAATGTGCGATCATCACTAGATTTTAATGCTAATGACTGCCATCTTGAAATTGGGTGGCTATTTTAAAATTATGCTTATTATCGTTTAGCATCCTTCAAATTAAGAATTCGGACTCTATTTTGTGATACCAGTTGAAACAATGAATGTGCCATCGTCGATAGTAGTCCCTAATGGTCGCCATATTGAAAGTAGATGGCCATTTTGTAATTATGCTCATTGTAGTCCGATTTCCATCCAATTTAGAACGCAGATGATATAGTTGTTACTAACTGAAACGATGAATATGCCATCATCAGTGTTAATCTGTGATGCCCGCCCTCTTGCAATCGGATGACCATTTGGAACTATGCTAGATTTCCATCAAACAAAAAAATTAAAAAGGTGGAATCCAAAATAAAAAAGGAAATTATATTTCGTCTCTAGGTTGTGTAAATTGTGCGTTCTTCTTGTTACAGGCAGTACCGTCAATTGCACTGTTTTATAGCTTATCTGCAATTCTAAAAGTAATACGTATTAATAAACAAAAACGGAACGTATTTTAAGAGTAAATGTCTAAATGTCAAAACCTAGAAGGAATACGGACAAGTTTTGACAATAAGGGTCTAGTGTGTAATTCTTCGTGTAAGAGACTATGATTTAGACCCTTATTGGCCAGTTCGTCGTTGAACGCACCTTTTCAGCTCTTCAACTCCTGTATGCAGCTCCAATATAAAGAAAATAGCGGTAAATTAAAAATGGACCAAAGCTATTTGCAGCAGCGCCGCGATTTTGATAACTAAAACGAGATCACATGATCCATATCAGTTTATTGGATGACGGCAAATCTGGAACGTGGATGCTGTGTTTAGAATATGGGCAATGCTGTAGCTTTTTGACGCGCACCCAGCGTTAGCCATGGCGCCAGAAGGAGAGAGGGTTAATTTTGCTAGGGAAACTTATCGGAAATACTAGGTTCTTTTACATGCCACAATCGACATGAGCACGAGACATCACAGGGCCCTTCTCTGCCCGAAAATGTCAGGGGTGGCTGAGGCCAGATTCGAACCCCGGACCTCTGGCACTGGAGACGGTCATGCTAACCACCAGGCCACCTTGCCCCATTATGGGGAACGCTATCCAAATGGTGAACAGGCGCCTTTAAGAATAGCAAAGCAATAAATACATTTTGACGAAAAACTATAAGAGATTTTCCTATAAAGACCAATGTGATGATGCAATTGAAGTGAGGTGTACGTTTCTGTTTTGCTTTAGGACAAAAATTTTTTTTATCGGATTGGTAACATGACAGTGTGTTCGCAGTAGAGAATATTTAAGGTCATCAGTTTCCTTAAATGTACGAAATTAGTGTAAAGATAATAAACAATTCAAAAGCATCAAAAGTAAAATGCCAAACTTCACAAGAAAATGTGTGTTCGGAAAGTTCGTTAACGATGTGCGAAGCGCAAAGAAAACTCGCTACAACCTACACACGTTCTGTCCGAATCGCTTGAACTATATTTGCAAAGTTGGATTTACACAATTAGCTTTCTAAATCATTAAGCCAACCACCGTGTTTTTCAGATTCTCCGTCATACAATAGCGCGATCTCGTGTTCAGTAATCATCGTGGCAGAGCGATGAGAGAGTTCAGCCAGGTTGCCGGAGATTTTCGGATCTGGTCGATCCCCTGGCAAGGGGATCTTGGCACAGTCCCCGCAAGGACTGCCAATGGACAATCTTTCGGCCCCCTATGATGATCGGAGTTTCCTGGATCGAATCCCCTGGTTGGTTCCTCTGTTTACCAGATATGTCGTCTTCTAAAAAAAAAAAGTCTGGTATTGTTCAAAATTGATCCGGTTCAGCCACACAAGCATTAAATTGCTTCGGCTGACTTGTTGCTCGAAAGACATTGATTTAAAAAAAAAAGTTATGAAAATTCCCGGCACTGCTGCGAAGTGTTGTTCCATTTTTTTTTTAATTTGCCGCTATTTTCTTTCTATTGGTCGAAGATTCTACGCTGCTGCAACTAGGAGTTGAAAAGGTGATTTGGCGCCTTTAAGCTGTAGCACAAGTACAAAGTCAACAGGGACCAACTCGCTAAAGACGCTTGCAATGCTTTTAAAAATTAACTTGCTAAGTTTTTCAAACTCAGGGGATTTGAACGTGAACCTAAGCTTCGTAAAGATGGATCACTAGCCAAATTTAATAATCATGTTTGGGCTCAAG
>JAHWFP010095711.1:0-12491 GCA_023313725.1 Lithobius niger | reverse complement strand
TACTTCATTCGTATTAATTAAACATTGTTGACTTATAAACTGATTATTTTACGAGAGCTTATACGACTCTTTCCGAAATACAAATGAAAACAAATCTTCCTTATAATCGATTTTCTCAAGACTTGTCGACTTAACTTGTAGAGATTATCAACACGAGACGAGACCGAGATACGTGGTTGAAAACTAAAATGAGACCTAGATTAGACCATGAGTCGTCTACATTGAATGGTGGCGCAAAGGACATTACTTTAATAAATCGCCGTAAAGACCTAGGAGTATCACCCAAAACCCGGTATGGTAATAATGGTTACCAAGTTTCAAAAAAATGTCTGCCTCTCAATGTAATGACGCCATTTCGCCAAGAAAAGCTGTACACCAACTTTCCCCTACGAACTTCCTCTTAGGTCCCTTAGATCCGGAGGAGTCGAGGTACAAACACAAACGCACATTGTATGATTTTAATGATGCAGATGTTGGTAATAAGATGCACGTTTGACTTAGCACTCCTTTCGTACATCGCTTCTGTAAATCTGCTCAAATGAACCTTGGGTTTCTTCACCGTTTTAGAGAATTTTTAGGACTAATAACTTTTCAGAGCCAAAAGATTCAGATCTTATAAAATCAGTAATATCCACCAAAACCCTTAATGTTGGTAAGTGCAATGTTTCCGAAAAATGTCCCCCTTTCACTGAAAGGAAAGCTGTAACTTTCTCCTCTGAACCGCAAACACTCAATTATAATTAACACCAGGGAAGATTCAACGACCGGTTCGTAGGAAAAGGTTGGTGGCAGCTTTTCTTGGTGTGCAACGTAAACACGTTTCGGAAACATTACTCTTACTAACATTTAGGTTTTTGGGTGGATATTATTGATTTTAAAGGAACTGAATTTTCTGGCTCTGAAAAGTTATTGGTCCTGAAAATTCTCTAAAAACTGTAAAGAACTGAGCAGATTCATAGCTGTGGAGTACGAAAGGAGAACAAAGCCAAACATGCACCTTATTACCAACATATTAAAATCATAACGTGTGGTGCGTGCGTGACTACATGTTTGTACCTGTACCCCTCCGGATCTAAGAGACCAATAAGATGAGTGTAGCGACAAATAAATGATAATTAAATTATGCTTCAAATAGGCCTATTTTCATAGTAGTAACGGCAGTCACTTTTTGTACCTCAAATACGCGGAGTAGTGCTCTGTTGCCTCATAAAAGAGGTTAAATCTCGTTTATTCGCCTTAGTTACGAAAAGCATGTAACGATAGATGTAAAAACTATAACAAAGCTCAAGCATGCACTTGAAAACAATCAAATGAAACAATAGCATCATAAACACGTTAACACTCCACACCGTGGTGGTAATCCAGTGTCGGGAGCCTACCAAGATATGTGCAGGAGTTAAGGGTTGATCGTCCTCCACTTCAGTACCTAAACTGGTTATAGGCCTAGAGTTCAGTTCTTCAAGTGCGAGAAGAGCATTACCCAACGTTTTCTTTAGTCTTTCTTTGACGGAACTTACCAGCCGTTTCCCAAATCCTCCCCCACCAATGCGATTTTTCTACGATGAATTCCCAAGTAATGCTTTTCTCACCAAAAAAGTCTTTTAGTTCAGGGGTGTCCACTTCTTTCCAAAGTAACTGCAGATCTCTGCTAGCCCGTTTAAATGTTTTTTCCATTGTCTGAATATACTGTCTGACAAATGCCTCTTCGAAACACAAATCTTCGCATGGCAAGTAGGAAATGCTAAGTTGTTAACAGGAAAAGTAATTCTAGATGAATGGCTCTCGTGCTTGTACACGTGAAGAGTGCAATATATGCTTTCTGTGGTGTGCTTTACCACTACGTACATATAAAGGACCAGCTAAATCTATTCCTGTAGTCAAACAAGCCATGCCGACTGATAATCTCTCTTCAGGAAGAGGTGCTTCTATTTGCTGATCAGATTTGAGTTGTCCTTTACGACAAATGAGGCACAATTTCAAAATTCGTTTAAAAGCTGTTCGGCCACTGAGAATCCAGAATTCAGTCCGTAATTCTGCTGCAGGTTCTTTGATACCACCATGAAAGAGCCTTTCATGTCGATCTAAAACGAAAAAAGTCACAACCTTGTGTGTGGGTGTCTTTCAGTGAAAGCTAGTTTTGCCTTTTGTAATCTTCCTTGTAGAGGAAGCAAACCTGACGAGTCCAAGTATGGATGGTAATGAAATAATGATGATCTTCCTAGACAACTGAATTCCATCTGCCAAACACTAAACTTCAGTAGGGAAACCTTTCTCGTTGGAATCGCTTCACCCAGTAATCTTTAGCTTCTTGTAGTTCTTCTGCCGTCAGTTCCAGCTGACTTGCAGGTTGTCTTTACAAGACTACAATAATCTTCGAATCCATGCCGTGACACGAACAAGGTTTCTCAGTGTGCTGAATTTATCATAATCTAGCAATGCTTCCCCAACCTGCTCTGTCAAGAGCATAACCACCAAGAGCATTATGTCTTACTTCAGGTAAATTTTTTATTGATTCATTTTGTATACAAGGCCAATTCTCTTCAGATTTAATTAGCCACTGTGGGCCAGACTACCAATGTTGACACGATACCAGTCTTTTTGCTGAAATTTCACGAGATAACAAATCTGCTCGATTTCGCTTTCCAGACACAAACTTCCAACTTCCATTACCAGTTAGACGGTCAATCTCTTCGACTCTGTTTCCAACGAAAGTTTTCCAGCAACTGGGTGGTCCTCGAATCTATTCAACTACTTGGACTTCGACTACTTGGAGTCTGTCTCAAAGTTCAGCCGTTTTTCTTTCAACTGAAATGCTTCCATCACATAATGGCCCATGCACGCTCCAACCAGAGTAGCGAGTAGCTCGAGTTGAGGCAATGATGTTCTTTTGACACTTACTGACGACTAGAGTAGATGAGCACACAATTTCTACTGCACTACTTAGATACATGACTGCCCCGTATGCTTCTTCAGATGAATCACAAAAAACGTGCAACTGAGTGGATTCTGGTTTGCTTTCTACTTGTTATAACGTGTAACGATGTTGAACATATAGATTTCTTAAATCAGAAAGGCCTAGGCACCATTTCTTCCAAACAGGTTCTAGCTCTTCAGGTAATCTTTCCTCCCATAGCAGATTCCTTCGCCACAGCTCTTGAAAAATACAGTTAACCACTACTGCTACTGGAGATAAAAAACCTAAGGGGTCAAAAAGACTAGCGGCAGCTTGAAGTAGTTTACGTTTCGTAGGCATCTTATTTTCGACGAGTGTATGAATCTTGTCGACATCAATTCGAAATTTGTCTTCTGAAGGAGTCCAACCTAGTCCAAGAACCTTTACCCCATTACTGGTTATTCCAATAGTCTTCACCTGTCTTTGAGACTCGTCTAATTCAGCCATCGTTTTTGTATTTTAGCTGAGCTAGACATCCATTTGTTCAGTTCCTTTCCAGCTTCTCGCATCATCATTTTAGCTTCTACGTATGTAGTCCATGCAGCTTCTTCTGAACTTCCACCACCTAGAAGATTATCCACATACAAGGAATCATTTAAAAGATTGCTGGTTTTTTTTTTGTGTGTTAATTCGTATTTTTGGGGGTGGTGTCGTGCAGTGCCAGCTAAGAGAAATGGGCTTGGAGAAGCCCCAAACAATACCCGTGTCATTTTAAAAATGACGATTGGAATCTATTCTGTCTCTTCCAAACTAAGATGCACCCATAAAAAAACCTTGCTGCATTTCTATCTTCTGAGTTCAGACCTACTTGCAAAAAAGCCTTTTCGATGTCAGCAGCAACTGCCACCTCATTGCCTCGGAATCGGAAGAGCAATTGCTAAAAGCTCAGGGTTTAAGTTAGGACCTGCATGCAAACAGTCATTTACTGAAGGAATATTTAACTTGTGTGACGATGCGTCGAAAACTATGAGCATTTTAGTTGTTTGTCTGTCTTCCTTAATAATCGCTTGGTGTGGCAAGTAATAAGTTGTGGGACACGCAGGCTCCTACATTGATACTTCTTCAGCGTGAACCCAATGAAAATATTCCTCTATGGCAGCCTTATATCTCTGGAACATAGCAATGTCTCATCGCAATTTACTCATAAGTCACAAAAACTGCTCTCGGGCTATTTCCCAAAACTTTCTAGTTCAGGCTTCTTATCGTCTCTCCAAGGAAGTCTGACATCGTACCGTCCATCCTTTAACTGAATGGTATCCTTAAACATCTGAAGAACGCTCTGGCCTTCATGTTCTATAGGCTTTGACTGAAA
Organism: Lithobius niger; assembly: GCA_023313725.1. Taxonomy (NCBI): domain Eukaryota; kingdom Metazoa; phylum Arthropoda; class Chilopoda; order Lithobiomorpha; family Lithobiidae; genus Lithobius; species Lithobius niger. The sequence goes on along the minus strand of JAHWFP010095711.1, from coordinate 8,226 downwards.
ACCTAGACTTTCCAGATTCCACAGTTGTTCGACTAGTTGAGACAGTGCATCTTCAGTAGTTGTTTCCAAGCAGACGTTTAGTACATTTTCTTGATTTGAACCGTATCCATTTTGTCCTTCAGCCATCCAACCAAGGTTGCTCTGTAATCTTCGTGCAATTCTCTGGACACGGCCTGTAATCATCTCCCATAAATGTCAGCACCCAAAAGAACCTCGATTTCTTTATGTTCATGGCTCTGGGGATGATCTTCGGCTAACCTAATACCAAACTTCTTCGCCTTCTCTTGTAAACAACTTTTAGGAACAGCAACTGAGGCTTGACAAATCTGTGGAACTTCAAGGAGAACGACCTTAAAACATGTCCCATTTACACCGTCTGAGGTAACTTCTATCTTCTTATATGAATGTTCTTCTGATCTGATGTCCCCGAATTTGTGCACCTCCAAACGTTCCGAACCAACAACAGGTGCCTGTAGGGCCTGAACTAAACGAGAAACCACAAAGCTGCGCTGACTGCCACCGTCAAATAAACTTCAAATAAACACGGCTACCTCCTGATTTTATATAAACAAGCATTGTCTGTAAAAGTCCTCCATCAGAATTGTCTTTCATTGTAGCACCATAAACAATGGTTTGCAGTGCCTCTTTCTTATCTTTGTCCCTTTGAAAACAAAGAATTTGATGATGTCCACCTCCACATACTCCACACTTCAACTGCGTTTGCGGGCACTGGCGTGAAACGTGACGAGTCTTTAAACATCGAAAAAAAAAACCAGATCTTCGTAGCTTTTCTAATCTATCTTCAACTTTAGTTATGACGTTGCAATTTACAGTGCGATGATTTTCTTGCTGACAAAGCAGACACGTTCTACGACGAGGGTTATAGTGTCGTTCTTTTCTCACTCAGCTATGTCTACATGTAATGCGGCCATGGACGATTTAAATTCTCTTCCCTTGAAATATTTGTCATTCCCACTTGAATTATCTTGTGGCTCCGTCACATCATCCCCCTTGACACTGTTGGTTTTAGACTGAGAAATTAACACCACTTTTTCTCTGCTCTCTAATTCTTTCTTTAAAAAATCGAGCAATTCTTGAATATCATTAGTAGCAGTCGCCTCCCCGCCTTTCCGATGCCACTCAAGATTATTCTAGTCAGGGAACAGTTTTAGCAGTATTGGGCACAAGTGACTTCCGTACGTGTTTGATGTCATGTACTCAGGGTTGTTTTGAAACACGTGGGTTCTACCCCAACAGACAGCAAGACTTACACTGTTCAGACAAGCAAAGGTGTGGACCTGTTTAATTGGTAACAAGGGCTTATATAACTTTTACAACATCATGTGACGAGCAGTGCCACATGTCTATGGTAGTATCTGCACGACAATATGGTAATACAATGAGTATGGCATCCTAACACTATATTAGAGTGTTAGTCTAGGTAAGGGTTAACATTGTGGATCTCAGTTGTGCTGACGTGTACTGTCACAAGTAACGACGTCACACTACATCCCACGAAAAAAACAAAAAATAAACCTAAGCCTAGCTGAAATAAAAGAATGGATTACTTTTTTCCTATGTCATGTATTTCTATTTATGAGTGCACTTTTAGCCTTAAGAAATTGTATTTTATTGATTTTTAAAGTAAAGAGCAAGAGAGCTGACAAGTTGCTTTCAAACGGAAAATTCTACATTTGTGAAAGATGTTGACAAAAAAAAACTTTTCAAAATAAACACTTGTGAAAATTGGTTTAAGAAGACTGGAAAAATCAGTTGGCTTCTATAATTTTTCTTTACATCTCTTGAATTGGCTCCTCATCTCATACGGCTTGTAATGGTTTGCATCAATTTGCTGTATTGAACGGTGAAAACATTATGAAGGTGATATAATAGTACTTCGGAGTTTTTCTGTCGCAATGGAATTTTTACAGCTGTGGATGTTAACTTTTGCTTAATCGCTTGGTGCTGATTTCGTGCCCCTCAGCACTCCAGGCGATTCTCACGGCCCAAGAAATACAAAAAAGAACATATAATGTTGAAAACGAGGAATCAATTTTCCGCACACATAACTATAACGTAACATGTTGTCATCCCGGCACAATTTAAAATAAACCAGTTCAATTACCAGCACGAGTAACTTTAACGCGATATGTTGCCAACATGGCACTGTTTAAAATTGAACCCCCTATTGGGTTACGAGTAACGATGACAATAGTTTACGACGGAAAAACAGCTCGACCACGCTGTGTATTAATTTATTAGTAATTATAGATTTAGTTTATCGGGCGCCCTACAGACTCTTCTAGGACAGCCCGAAACTACTGATGGCTTTTCGGTTTCTGTTTCGGTTTCTCTTATTGGCGAAATCGGTGCTTTACGTTTGCCAAGACGTGTCTCAGTGGGCTTTGATGTTGACGTAGATGCTATCGGCACATCTGCACACCCTGTTTCGCTAATTTTCCCATAGGGAGCGTTGTCATTTGGAAACAATGTGCAGGCAACGGAATAGGAAACTATGTTGTCCGACTGAACCATTGGCGATAAGGCAGGGGACAACCAATGCTGAACGCGAGAACCTGGATTCGATGATTGGTTGGTTCTTGACTCGGATGTTCGCTCCTTATATGGTGTTGAATTGGAACTAGCCTTAAGCGTCAACAAAGCAGGCTGATGGGAACCAATAAATTTACGACTTCTTGCTTTGGGTGAAATTGACTCCTGACTGGCTTTTCCGTGTGTCTAAGCGCCCAAAGAATGCCTATTGTTGGTTTTACCGTGAAGGTGGAAATTAACGGGATTTTTATTCATGCTTGAACTTGACGGATTCGACGTTTGTGGGCTTGACTGTGCAATGTCTTGTACCAAGCATTCTCTAAATCCTCACGATGTTTACAAATTTGCATATTACCCTCAGTTAGGACTAAATAAACCTGATGAGACAGTATTTTATTTATTAACCCAGGAAGCCATAATTTGTCGTATGTACGGCTAAAGTTACAAAACCAAACGGTGGTGATCACCTCGAACTTTCGCAACTCATGGTTTTGTGTGTTCTGGATTTGCTTCTGCTGACTGTTTTTAACTTTAGCAGTGTGGTCAGGAAATAGCAAAACTAAGCATGATTTAAATTCACGATTGAAATATAATTTGGCAGAAGTAGTTTGAGTGGTAGCACTGAGTGTGATTCGTGACGATTTAATATAAGCGTTTACATTGTCCTGAATTCCGAGACCATCGCGCCTTGCAGCTTTATAGACTCTTTTGGAATTCTTGACATAAATTTCTGCCAGTCTGTTTACCCATGGCGAAAATGCCGGGCCGGATATGTGCCTTATGCCCTTGGATTTTAACTAATTTTGAAACAGGGCAGAAGACCATTGTGCACCAATGTCTGTCACAAAACAATCCATTAGCCCATATTCTGCAATGTAGGTATTTATAATCTCTATAACTTTTTTTAGAAGTGGTTGTTTTCATTTTGTGAACGAATGGTGTTTTGCTATACGCGTCGACCATGATTAGGAACATGAAATTGTTGGCAGAGAGAGCGAGTAAAGCGAGCGAAACGTAGCTTATAACGGACACCAAATTGCAAAATGTTTGTCCGTCCGTTGGTTGCACATTTTTAGTCTGGGTGGAGCCTAAACAAAAGATTGGATTGGAATGAAATTTGGTACAACGTTTCATACCCTAATTAGTATTGCTGAGCCACAATTTGCCGTAAAAATCGAACAATTATTATGGTATAAATTTTAAAATTTTCGAATTTGTTTCTAACAGTCACCATTGTAAATTTGGAATCCTGAATAGTTAAGGAATTCCAACGAAGCATACACCATGCTAATAGAGTCAAGTGAACTCTTAAAAAAAACACGGCAAATTAAATTTTGGTTGCTTCTTTCTAGCCCATAATCTTTTTCGACGTAACTCAATGAAATAGTATCATATAATACTAATAATAATACTAAATTTATTTAGAGGTCGACCGAATTTCGGTTACGGTTTCGGTTTCGGCACCGAAACCGTAATTTTTTGGTTTCGGTTTCGGTTCTGGTTTCGGTCAAAAAGTTATAGGTCAGTTTCGGTTTCGGCCGAAACCGAATAACTAGTTTCGGTTATGGTTTCGGTTTCGGTTGAATCTTATGCTGCAGTTTCGGTAAAACCGAAACCAATTTGCCTCCTGGCAATCGCGTAGTCTAACTAGGCCCAGGGGCACCGACGTCCAGATCCTGCTTTATTCTGCCATGCCCATCAATAATAAATACATTTTTTCAATCCATGTTTAATCATATTTATAATGGCATCGTTGCACTGCAGGGAATTTATGCTTTAATTGCCTTTATTTACGTTTTCAAGCAAGTCTTATACTCATTGAATCAAACTCTTTTCTGGTGATCTGGATCTCCCTTACTGACACGAGTTAATCGTTTAAAAAAAAAGACTAGCAAGCAGAAATAACACGCAAACGAAAGTCATGAATTATTTACGCAGGATTGACATTTTTTTAGTTGTAGGGGTGAAGGGTGCACTTGGACTTGCTCAGCCTAGCGGCAGAAAAGTGGTAAACCAGTCTCTGCCTCCCAGTCTAGTCTACATCTGTGAAAAACCATACACTCATGATTTAATGATTTAATCCTTACTTTTTGTCTAATTATTAAAAGTGATATTATTTAGGTTTTGGTTCCAATTTCGGTAGTGGTTTCGGTTTCGGCCGAAACCAATTTAATGGTTTCGGTAGTGGTTTCGGTTTCGGCCGTAACTGAATTGCCAGTTTCGGTAGTGATTTCGGTTTCGGCCGAAACCAAATCTCCGGTTTCGGTAGTGGGTTCGGTTTCGGTTGAAAGTGAAAAACTTGGTTTCGGTCGACCACTAAATTTTTTACCAAAAATTGCCAAAAGGAAATCAGGAAGGGATGCTCAGTATCCACTAACACCTGTCCTAAAAATTATAATACAGGCAAACAATTGTCAGAATTAAAAACAATTAAAATAACTAAAACAAATTAAAACAATTGTCACAATTAAATACAATTAGAATAACAAAAACAAATTAAAACAATTGTCAGAATTAAATACAATTAAAATAACTAAAACAAATTAAAACAATTGTCACAATTAAAAACAATTAAAATAACTAAAACAAATTAAAACAATTGTCACAATTAAAAACAATTAAAACAATTAAGAATAATTTTAAATAATATATTAAAATAGAAAAATATGCATAAAACATAGATGGTTGCTACAAAAAAGTTAACATCACGCAGTTGTAGTAAGTTAAAATCAGAAACACTTTAAAAATTTCGAAAGATCAGTCTTTTTGAGACCACGTCTAAATTGCTGTAGACTGGTGGAGTTTACCAACGCCGATGGTAGGAGCTCCACGGATGCACCACACGGTTTGAGAAGAAGTACTTTCTGCAATCTTTTTTTACTGCTCCTACTGTTAGTTTAAGAATATGACCTCTAGTATACCCATTGCCACGAATACAGAAAAAGAGATTTGGATCGAAATCAACAAGTCCACGTAAAATGGAAAAAGTAAGGCAAAGGTCGGCATGAAGGCGCCGCAGCTCCAAAGACTCAAGGCCAAGGTGGTTTATTCGCTGTACATATGAGAGGTTATAGCATCCTGAAAGATATTTGGTAAAAGATCTTTGTACAGATTCGATACGTTTGATATCTTTTAATAGATGGGGAGACCATACTGGACTGGCATATTCTAGAATAGGCCGCACATAAATGGTATAAGCTTTAATTAAAGTTGGCACATCGCGAGAAGTGAAACATCGCCTTAGCATGTATCCAATTCGCTTTGCCCTGGAAACTACCTGATTACAGTGGTTAGAGAAATTTAAGTCTGATGATAGGTATACTCCAAGGTTCTTAATGCTAACTTCCGATTTAAGGTCGTGGTTATCTAGTGAATATGTAGATTTGCAATTATTTTTACCAATTGGGAAAGTATGGCATTTTTGGACATTGATTGGTAGCTGCCATCTAGTGGACCACGTGTTTACATGTTCAATCGCTGTTTGGAGCAGAGTATGGTCGCTAGCAGTTGTAATTGGCCTATAAATCTTAACATCATCCGCAAATTTAGGCATTTTTATGCCATTAATGGTGGTTGACAGATCAGAAATGTAAATCGTGAAAAGTAAGGGGCCCAGTACTGAACCCTGTGGGACACCACTCGTAACCGGCAAGTAGTTAGACAGAGAAGTTCCTAATTTAACCGCTTGCGATCTATTGCGAAGAAAATCTTTTATCCATAGAAAGATATTACCGTCGATACCAACATTAAGCAGTTTTGAAGTAGTTTGGAATGTACCACCGAGTCAAAGGCTTTCGCAAAATCAATACAGATTACTCAACTGGTGAGCAATTTTCCATTGATAATGTCCAGTCATTCAGACAAGTTAATAATTGGAGTGTTGTTGAGCGGCCTGGCAAAAAGCCAAATTGGTCGCTTGGTACAAGGTTGAGCTCATAAAGATATTTCAGGATAGTATCACGAATAATCCATTCAAGAATTCGACATGGGACACACGTAAGTGAGATAGGACGGTAATTTATTGGTTCAGCAATATTTCCTTTTTTATAAATTGGAGTCACACTGGCTTTTCTCCAGCAATCCGGTATAATGCCCGTATTCAATGACGTTTTTAGAATCCGAAACAATGGTCGATGTAATTCAACTGCCAATGTCTTGTAAAAGGTAGAAGAAAACCCACCGGGGCAAGTTGCTGAGCTGTTTTTTAGGTTATTTAAATGTAAGAGAATAGTTTCTGGCGTAAAGCAAACGGTTTCTAGAATATTTTTTATGATTGGTAAATTGTTTGATTGCACTTCAAATGGATCAGTGGTGTTATCATCACATACAAAATTTTTGCAGAAGGTTAAATTAAGAGCATTGGCCTTGTCATTTTCTGATGTTATTAGTTTATAATTAAAGCGTAAAGGTGGAATACCACTGGTAACCTCCTCTATGCTGAGGCCTCGGAGCCACCTTCGGCCGTTCGTCGGCGGAAGCTTGCTATTCAGTATGATGTGCGTTTGCGTGCTGCGCAATCCAGTCCTGCTTGGTCCATGGTTTTTGGGCCAGACTTGCGAGTCGGTAGTTGGGTTAGGCTCCAGTAGTCCTGTCAGGAGATAGCCTTTGAAATGCCCTGTGTCTTGAGGCTTGGGGAGATGCCAGTGGCCCCTTGGCTTGTCCCAAGTGGCATTTTCATTTTCGCTCTGGCTTCCCTCCCGAAGGGTTCCACTCTACCAGCAAGGTACTTGCAGGAGTTCCGGCGGCTGTGTTCTCAGTACGCCGGTTATCAGCGGCTGGTTACTGATGGGTCGAAGTCGGACGTTGGCGTAGGGTGTGCTTGTGTGTGTAAGGGAGTAACGGTTGCCCATCGCCTTCCATCGGGCTATTCTGTGTTTTCTGCAGAGCTTTTGGCTCTTGGTTTGGCGGTGGAATGGATCCTTGGCCTTCAGGGCACCCATTTCATTGTCTTCAGCGATTCCATGAGTGCCCTGGAGTCCTTGGCGAATTACAATCCTCACAACGTGTCCAAGCCTTGCTTTCCCGCTTGCCTGGCCAGCGGAAAACCGTGCTTTTCTGCTGGATCCCGGGCCATTTTGGGATAGTAGGGAATGAGCAAGCTGATTCTGCTGCGAAAGGGGCCCTTTCTGGCCCTCTCGGTAGGGCTCTCAGCGTTGTTCCCTCAGACGCCTTTCCAACTCTGCGTCTGAGGTTACACGCTTTTTGGCAAACCTTGTGGGACAGTCAAGTCGGTAATAAGTTACGTGCTATTAAAGACACTGTTGAGGAATGGCACTCGGCATGTCGCCGCAGTCGCCGTGAGGAGGTGGTGTTGGCCCGTTTGCGCGTTGGTCACACTCGATTTACTCACTGTTTCCTTTTGCGGGGGTTTGACCCTCCTGAATGTTCTTGGTGTCGACGGCCACTTACGGTCCGGCACTTCCTTGTTGATTGTCACCATCTTGATGGTGTTCGTCGTCGTTTCCATCTTCCGCATGACATTACGCGTCAATTGGGTGATAGTCTGTCCTCCTGTCCGGTGTTTTTCAATTTTTGCAGGAGGTACAGATGTATGACAAGATTTAGATTAGGGGTTTGAATAACATCTCTGTAATGTGTGGTGCAGTGGCAACCCGGACCACTGCATTGTGACTGAGGTTGGCGCTAATGCCCAAGTTGTCGACGCGCCATTAA